>VMDO01018491.1:0-42062 GCA_007922755.1 Pedetes capensis
GAACAATGCAATTCACCCCCAGTGCCCGTGAGAGGAAGTTTATGGCCTGTGGACACTATCTTGCGTGTTCTCAGATATAGCAAGACTTAAGAAATTATTTTACTAAGATCACTTACTTTCAATTGACCTGTGCTTCCATGGAACACAGAAATGTGATCTTAAGACTTATGATCTTAATTCAGGTTCATACTCAATTTCAAGGAAGACATATCTAAATTTCCAGAAATGGGCCAGAATTCTTTTTTCTAATAAAACAGCAAGGCCAAGTCTTGAAAAGCCAGCTCATGGACCTGATAATATAAAAGTAGCAGATACACCGAATGGCTCCTTGAGATCTGTCTCCACATTTAAATTTAAAAAAAAAAATTAAAAAAAGAAACAACACAAAAGGCCACCATATCATACCTACCACATATGTCCTGCACCATCTGCTCAGTCACTTTTCTCTCCAGCCTATTCCCCAGACACCATCTCTTCAGATGTCTGCCTTGGCAAATTCTTACAGAGACTAAGTGCATCTAAAACTTTCTCTGTATCATCTTCATACAAATAGGAAAATGCCAATAAAAAGTCAACTTGTCCTAGATCATTAAGAGTAGTGTAAGATGGTAAATGTCTCCCTTTGGGATTTCAGCAAACAAGCTCCTATGTTCCAGAGTGCTTTTCTTCCTGAACAAAAAAGGAGAGCCCAAAGTGCACTATTTTGCTAAATTAAAAATAAGGAATTGTATGTATTTGATCAAAAAGATTAAAAAAGATGTCAATTTTTAAGCAAGTCAATAATTTGAATTCATTTCTTATTCTGACTATATTCTGCAATTTATTTTCAATTAAACATGATTTATAAATCACTATATCTTTCTTCTTATGTGGTTAGGAACTTAATTTGATGTCTAGATTCTAGAATTGATTTCAGCAATGATTCATAGGAATCTGAAATGGCCTGACTATAATTATTTTGGCAGATTCCAATTTCCTGCACGTAATAAAAATAATTTTCATCACAGATTGTTTTTTTACATAATAGAGCATACAGAGTTGTTACAATTCGATTGTTTCTACCCACTGATTATATTCTCCCAGCAATTCCCGATGCATCTGTTTTCACAAATGAATTGATATCAAATAATACTCCACTGAGATAAATGGAAACCTAACACTGTCTTTTTATGACTGGCTCTCATGATCTATTTTCTCTGATTCTGTCTTATTCGTTTCCTTCACTTATTCCATTTACAGTGAATTTGCTTACCCACTCCTCACACTTTAATTCAATACTCTCGATTTTCAAACTGTCATTTGTAATAATTTGCCACTTCATACATCCATCTAAGAAAACCTGCTTATTCTCCTTAAAAATCCCTGAATACCTACTCAACATTTCATGTGAATTTTGGTGGACAAGTGGTATTCTGTGATAAAAGCCCTGAGATTATTTCAAAACCACGAATGCTTTCCTTTTGTAAAGACATAGACTGTGTTTGTCTAAAATAGAGACAAAGCCATTCTGGTTGAGTTTCTAAAGAAACAAACCTCTCTGTAGGAGTTAGTGAATCACCATAGGTTAGATGTGTTGTCTGGCCTAAAGTCCCTCAAGAAAGGACACCAACTAGAAGAGCTGATGTCAATTTATAAATCTAAGTTTAATTTACATTCTTAATAGACATTGTAGTAATTATCCGATGTTATTAATTCATAAGCTATTATCTGGGGGCAATAATACCCCAAATTAAGAAACAGGCATTGGCCTTGTCACTACCAATTAAAAACAAGTGGGAAAGGAGGACCAGAGTGAAAAATTCTGTATGCATAAAAAACTGTGTGAAGTGGACAAAATATACAAGATCACATTCAGGAAATAGGAACTCCTGCTGAAAGACTGAAAGAAACGGATCCATCAGCTCCGGAGTTATCTGATGCATTCTATACGCAATAATGTCAAATTGTAAATGTTAATGTCAATGAAATAAGCATTTGCTTTATAAATGTAAAATGAAATCTGAAGGAACACCGGAGTGACAAGTACACATAACCATCTGTGGCTACTAGTTTATGTGGACCCTGATGAAACAGGCAGGCACACTGGGAAACTATAAAAATACTTGGGGGAGTTCTCACTTTGTATAACTGTCCTATGAATCTATGCATCTCAATGTGCACCTCATTAGTAGATAAGCTACCCTCCAGATCAACATTTTGGTGGATCACATAATGATCACAATCTTTGTTGCTGTAGATCAGTGGAGATAAATTTCCTGACCCGTATTCTTTCTCAAGCATGGATCATGCATGTGACACTATCTTTTGGTGGTTTGGTATTTTTTTTAGATGATTTAGCAAACAGCTAATGTTCATAGATTTTGATGCCTTTTAAAGTTTCTACAAGAATGATCGAATTTTGCCTCTTAAATCACAGCTAACGACTTTTCATATAAGGGCTGTCAGGAATATAGGGGAAACCTGTAGATTTGTTATTAGGTATTTAACTGACGTAAAATAGACTATGAGACTAAATGATGATGCAACACACAACCGGGTAGTGAGGATTTTGTATTGGTTCTATATCCTTTGCTTGCTTTGAGAGAAAAACAAAAGCTATGTTTTTGCAGAGACTAAAATGTCCTGCAGAGATCAAAATGGATTCATCTGCCATGGGCACACATTATATTAATAAAACGTATGGAATTAAATCACCTACTTTAGGGGGAAACGCTATAAAAGGTGATAGTTTTCCCTGGGACAATGCTATTCCATTATTATACCCCTCAAACATGCAATCCACCTCCAATCTAATCATCCTGGAAATGAATCTTTAAACTTTTATCTCACTTCTTCAGCTTGATGAATATTCCTAAGGACCTCTTTTCTTGCTATTTGGTCCTTCATGTAGATTAGAAAAAAGAAAGAAAAAAGGACACACACAAGCAAAGACAGGATTTTTGTTGTTGTTGGAGGCAAGAAAGGTTTAATGCAAGATTTGAACTAAGCTACCAAGTTTAAAATTAAGTTGCTAGGTGCTTAATGCCACCGAGTCATACACTTCAAAACGGTTAAAATGGCCCATTTTATATTATCTGCTATTTGATCATCCTTCTACATTCGGAAAAGTAAAATTTGAAAATGAAATTGCTCCATTTATAATGAAATGTTCATGTATACAGAATAAATTCCATAGAAAAACCAGCAGCCTTTTACCCTCGTATGCTGTTAAGGTGAACTACACATAGATGCTGGATTTGTGGGTTTAAAATGGTTGACTATCGGCAATATCATATGGTTCAAACTACATATTCATAAGGAAAATATAGTTGTGCCTCCATCCTGGAGAATTACTATTATTTAGTGACTGTCACTGGGCGTAAAGGCCATGAGAAATAACCTTAGCATGATGGCTTTGGCTATTAGAGCCACTGTGTTGTAGAACATGTTTTTGTGTGTTTACGACAGTTAGTATCTTTGAGTGAGGGAGATCCATTACAATGCAGTGAGATACCATTAACCTTACTGTGGCTGAGCTGATTCCATGGGGCAAACTTGACATTAGTTATTCTTTAAGAAAAGAGAGACTAATTATAGCTTCTATTTTCTGCCATTTTCTTACGCAAAAACACCGATTTCTCTGAAGCGCTAGTTAGTATGTCAAAATTATGACATGGTCTATGATTCCTTTTAAGGAATGGGACCTTTATCAATTTCTCTCCCCCCAAATCTTTAAGTCACAATTAACAGAAGATCCCCGTCTTCCATCAGCACTAGGCAACAGCTGAATCCCCTCTCTCAAGCTCCAACTATAAATGGTTATTACGTGTCATAGTCAGGGCCTCACAGGCAGAAAGAGCAATCACATTAGCATAAGAAAATTAGAAAAAACGTCCAAACCACTCCAGTATTAGCAGAACCAAAGCGTAATTAGCATGCATGCCCCTCCAGTCCCTCCTCGGAATTAGAGAACGGCACATTCCATGGCCCCAAAATATAACATGCAGAACACAGGACCTAAGTTATGATTAATTGTATTAGTAAAAAAGAAGAGTCTCCCCAATCCGGATGGCCAAGGAGGCAAACTACGGACATCCTTCTACAAAATACCACGTTCCATGGAAAGATGTGCAACAGGGATGGATTGGAGAGAGGCCGCTTTATTAATTTAACATTAGCCCACAGGAAAAAAAAAAAACCCACCCTGAAACAAGACCATGCCACAGGGATTGTTTCAGAGCCATTTAAAAAGAGACAAAACCCGCCTAACCCCTTTTCAAGCACCCTCAATGAAAAGCTTGAAACAGGCTTATTGTCAGAGCGGTGGGTACCTTTTCTCTCTTGGCTTTGTTCTGTACTTTCCTCTGCTGCAGTTTCCATGGCTGGCTTCATACCATCCACCAGAAATGCTTTGCCCTGCTCCCCCCAACGCACACTTTCTTTCCTCCTCCTCCTTTTCTTTTAGACTCCCCTCCGGCTCTTATTTACACCCGCCTGATTGAGAGGCTCTGTTCTCCCCTACAGTAGATCACAGCGCCTTCCAAGATGCAAAAGTCTTGTCAGCGGCAATTTCGCTCTGCCTACTGGTCCATAAAGCCAGCTGCCAAGGAGCAGGCAGCCATACGTCACCGAGGATCCCAGTTATAAAACAGCCATTCTGCGCTCCCTGTGCCTGTGTCCCCACTCTCAACACGCCCTGGGAAAGGGACCTGCTCCCCACTGGGCCCTGGGCTCTTCCTCCTAGCTGTCTCTCTTAAGCTCTCGCCCTTCTCCCCCTCTCCGCTCCCTTCTTTCTTCTGGCCAACTGCACCCAATGAATACTAATTAATTCTCCCAGGAAAGAATAGATCTGTGACATCAGAGGAAGGGAAGTGGAGGAGAAAGAAAAGAGCCCCCTCTCACCACGTGACTTGGTCGGGTCACAATATCTGTTGGCCTAGAGGGAATGCTCACCCTCCCAGAAGCTCAGCACTGTCTTTCCCAGGCTGCCCCTTATTTACCCCATTTATCTATCCCTGAATCCCAGCAAAGCATATCCAAAGGATGTGCCCATTGTCTCTATTTTATTTGCTTTTAAAAACACTTTTCTTTCACAAATCTCTAGATAGATTGACTAATTTTTAAAAATATACTAAAGACATGGGGAATAAAGTACGTAAGATGGAAGAAAATCCCAACATGGATTTAACAATAGCCAAATAGCAGTTCCGCAATAGTGTCTCCTCCTTTGTCTATAGTTAATATATATGAGACAGTAGGAGATACTTTAGCTGATGCCCAATTTATTAAACCAGATCCCATCCTGATTTAAAAATAAGCATGTTACAAGTGAATGTAGCCAACATTTTGGTGGTTTCGTCAATGAAAATCAGGGTTTTTTTATTGGCTAAATTACATCTCCATGGAGTGTTACTCATTTAGAACCCCTCACTCCATATCCAAAGGGCATTTTCAAGAGCATCCTAAACATTCAGGATCAAGGCTATTGTACGATAGTGATTCTGATCCCTGGTTTCACAAGTCTTCCTGCATAGGCAGATACTATTCCACTGACATTTTCAACCTGCCCTAACATGGAAGCCATTATTATGATGATGAGCCTTCTGTTTACAAGCATCATTCATTTCTGCACTGTTTTTTTAACGAATTTGGTTGGCCCACTTACTTTCACTGTCCCAAATGGAAAAATTATAGAAACTCAAGTCAAATATGAAGATGGCCATTCATAACCACAGGGTAAAGGATTCCCTGACCAAAAGCAGTCTGCTAGTTGGTTGGGCTTAACATCTACCTTGGGAACAAATAAAGGTAAGTTGGAGACCACCACTTCTAAAAACACTCTTCCAAGTTTTAAGGGTTTGTTGCTCAATACCTTTAAAAAGTATGTAAGATCCTCAATCAAAATCCTCTAATGACCTGATCTTTTAATGCTTTGGTTTGAGATAATCCTACAAACCTTTTTACATTCAATACCTCTGGATGTTAAACAAGAAAAGATTTTGAAAACCAGTTTAGCCTGTCTCAACACTTTCTTTTAATTTTTACATCTCACTTTTCACTTTAACCATTGTCCTAAAAGGCCACACCCACAATCAACTATTCCCTTAAATTAGGGACTCGGCCAATTTCATTGTCTCCTGGTGAGGGGATCGCCAACCATGCAGCCTGAAACAGCAGCCTTTAGAACAAAGATTCGTTTGTGATATAACTACCTCCATGGGAAAATCTACCATGTGTCCTAACGGGACAGTTTATTAAACACGTTTTGCAAAGACAACTTAGATCCATTCAGACAGAAAGGTGGCAAGTGTTGATGTATGACAGGCTTGTTCCTCTCAGCAGTTCAATAGGAAAATTAAAGCCAAAACGAAATTCAATTAAGCACAAACTGGGACAATTGTCATTAGCTATGCTACTGGGTTCTTAAAAGTGTGTAACAATTGTTCTGCCAAGATAAAAACAAAGTTCACTACAGGAAAAGTTTCTATCTTAAACAGAACTGGAACCCAAGGACATATAGAAAAATATTATCAAGTAAATGATAGAGAAGACTTAGATGGGGAGGGTGGGATGGGGGAAGCATACAAGAGTAAGGGAGAACCTATATGAATAATGTACATCAAAATTCATATATGGAAATGTCACAATGAAAAGCATTTCAGAATGAATCACATTAAGGTGTACATTTAAAATTTCCAATAAATAAGTGTGTAACAAAGGCATGTGATTCTAGAATGGCCAGATTAGAATGATTTTTTGGCTCTTCCTTAAGAATCTTATTTTATTTGTATATTCCTTTTTGTTTTTTGTTTGTTTGTTTTTAGAGACAGAGTCTTGCTATGTTGCCCTCAAAACCAGGGGCTCAAGTGATCATTCTGCCTCAAACTCCCTAGTGACATTACAGGCATATGCCACTATACCTGGCTAGGAATCCTATGTTAATACTGACAAGAGTGGAAAGGCAGAATATAGAAGACATTCTGAATTGAAGGACAGCTCTAAGTTCTGTGTCATACAGACAGAAATCAAAGCCATTGGACAAAATCTTCACACATCTGTCAGTCGATACCTTCATCTACTTTCATTCTGAAAAAGCTACAGGTAAATGAGCCATTCATCCTTTTGCCTTATTCCACAACCCCCTCGTTTTCATCAGGACCATGATGAATGACAACTCTAGAAATTACCACCGTACCACTTTATGAGCAGCCTCGAAATCCCACTGATGTTTACGACAAACCATTCCAATCTGAAAAATGTGATAGAAAACTTGTCAACAAGAAAGAAAACAGAGGACACGTGGATAAGATTTTTGAGGTATGCATACATTGGAGCCCAGAAGAGCTGGCTATGGAGAACGAATAAGGTGGGCAATGTCTCCTAGGGCTGAAAATATTTCTTTAAGCACCACGAAGAGAGGAAGGATACTTTTCAATGCCAGAGAGGGAATCAGAAATAGCCACAACATGGATATATTGGATTGGACCTTAAGAAACCGCTGATACTGCCCAAGAAGAATAGTGATTTCACACGGTTTGCTGCATATACTTGCAAGGTTTTACTGAATTACAGCCAACTCAGTAAACTCACCTGGCACAGTGTTCCTAGCACTAGGGTATAAAAGCTGCCCAGCCAGGAACAAGCAAGCGTGCCTTTTCCAGGCAACCCATGGGCTAACGGGACACAGAGAACTCTCCTAAACCAAGGGCTCCTACCTTCTACAAGTGGCATAGTATCACAACAAGATGAACACAGTGGGGTTCAGTAAGCCCTACTGCAGGCCAGAAATTGAGTCCCCATTCCATGCTATTTGATTAGGTTGCTCAGGCAACTGATAATCCATTGAGTTGCACAGTGATCAACCTGCACACTCTTATCCTAGCCACATAGCCTTTAAAAAGCCATCAAAGAGTTGGTCAAATGTCTAACGTTTTCCAACTTTCTGGAATTATATTTTAGGTCTATTTTGGCTTCAAAATGACTCCTCGGTTGGGAGTCATTAAACACGAAGAAGGGATGGTTGGAAATTCCTTCTAACTACTAATTCCTTTGCAATTTTCATGGTTCATAGAACATTTATGGAACATGTAATATGCTCTGGCATAATCCTTCCTTATTGTCCCTCACAGGAAATCAATACCCAGAGCAATGACCCAGAACCAAATAATCTCACTTCATATTCCAGTGTAAAAATCCCTTGCACCCACTTGTATGAATCTTAAATAAATTGCTCTAAAATTTTTTTTTTGTTAAGTGACTCCTATTTTCAGATTACTCCCCATGATAAGGGGGCTGGGATTTAGCTCAGTTAGTAGAGAGCTGTACTGCAGTCTCTGAGGTCCTCAGCTCAATTCCCAGCACTGCAAAAATGGGAGAAGGACCTGGCAACCCACTCCCAAGGCAACTCCGTAACAGCCATTGAAAACCCTATGAGGGTTGCTATGAGTCAGATACCGACTCAACGGCACCTAACAACAACAACCTCATGATAAAAAATCAAAGGTGTGTTCTAGCAGCAAGTATCTGGGCTTTCTCCTCACTTGGAGATAACAGAATTACAAGCACAGCAACAATTCCTAAGTAGTACGTTTAAAATCGAAAACATTTTTATAAAGTAGAAATATCAGAAACACTGATAATTCCATGCTGTTTAAAATGTCGTGCAAATTTTCTTTAAAAAATAGATACTAGTAGTAATGAATGGAGACAGAAATTTAGAATATGATTATCTAGAGTTGGGCCCTTTCGGTAACCAGACTTAACCAAGGCTCGATTATTCCCACAGCCTTTGTCCTCCATTACCCAAGTTAAATTTCTGAGTTTTCATGCAGTAAGTTTTTGAAAAACGCCTTTGGACTCATCACTCTTCATCATTTTCCTTCCTGATGTCTTTCCTCCATGCCTCCTGCCTCTCTGCTACACTTTCCTTTATAAGAAATAACACTGCACAAAGCTAAGAGCTGAAAGGCCATCTCAAACTGGAGGATGTACATGGAGGCTCTTAAAAATCATAAAGCTCTGTAAAGACAAGCCATCATCATTAATGTTTGTCTTTAATTGTAGAGCTCATTCCCAGGCAGGCCCTTGTCTCGAAACGGGTGAGCATCAATAACCGTAAGTGCAGAAGACCTTCTTTCAGGTCACTTTCTTCCCAATCTAATCAGCTGTTTACTCAACCATAGGCAGTGTCCTCATTAGGAGCTCCGGGAGCTGCCAAAGCAGCAATTGTTGAACTTGGCAAATGCCAACCTGAGGTGTGATGAGCCTCTCTCTCCTGACACACACACACACACACACACACACACATCCCGGGAACCTCATTTCCAAATGGAGAGCAAGAGAATCATTCTGGCAGGAGCAGGCTGGGGCTTCACATGATGGAGCAAGTGCAACGTAAGTTTCACCAAACGGGCTGAGGACTGGCCACAGTGCAGAGAGCATGGCGGGGTGAGGCGGTGGGGGCGTTTTCCTCCCTGGTGTGGCCCACACTTGTGTGTCTCAAAGTCAAGGTCAGCACTGTGGCTCCACTCTTCTCTTACGGCAGGGGCTGCTCAGCCTCAGCCCGAGTGACCCCTGGGGCTGCCCTGGATATCATGGAGGTTAAGGAATATCCCTGGCCTCTACTCACTAGACACTGGTAGCACCAGTCCAGCTTTGTTGACTAAAAATGTTTCCACATGTGGCGGAAAGGCTCCTGGAAGGTAAAATCACCCCTCCCTGGGAGCCACTGCCTTAAATCGATCCTGCCTTCCCTATGTTCCCTTTGTTGTTGTTAAGTGCTGTTAAATTGGTATCTGACTCATAGCAACCCCACATACAACAGGTGAAACGCTATTGTCAGTGCTTCTCTGCTGTTCATAGGGTTTTCAATGGCGGGGTTGATTTGGGGAGTGGGGTGCTGGGTCCTTCTCCCATGTTTCCTTTGGCTATTGGCATATTCTGCTGCTGTTGGGGGTAGGAACACAAATGTGCGCTGCAAGGGCGGCGACACGGTCAGTGCTGTTTTAGGAAGCACACACATGGCGGTTCTGCAGACAACTAGGCGATCAGAGAGGCCAGCATCAGAGCAACCACACTTGACCAAGAAGAGGTGGAGACTCCGCACTCTGCTGGGGCAGAAATGAACTACTGAATGTCAAGTTGACTGGGTGGGGAAATCACAGTTCATCTGGAGACTTTCAGCTGCAATCCCTACAGGGGTAACCAGGCTCCTAGGTAATGTAAAACAATCAGGTAATGCATTGGCTTCCTAGGGCTCCTGTGACAAAGTCACATCAACAGAGTGGCTTTCAACAACCAAAATTATTCCCTTAGGGTTCTGGAGGCTAGCAGTCCAAAGCCAAAATGTGGGCAGGGCCATGTTTTCTCTGAAAGGAGCTACAGGAGGATCCTTCCTTACCTCTTCCGGCTCCCAGCGGCGGTCAGCAACCCCTGACATCCCTCGGCTTGCAGGTGCATCAGGCCGACCTCTGCCCATGTGGTGCTATGGTGTTCTCCCTACGTGTCTACATCTGTGTCTCTTCTCATCAAGACACCAATCAGATTGGACTAGGATGCACTCAATCAAATATGGCCTCCTCTGTCCCAACTTGATTATATCTACAAAATCTATTTGTGAATAAGGACACATTCACAGGTACCGTGGGTTACCACTTCAATATCAGGGTTGTTGTTTGTTGTTAGGTGCCGTTGAGTGGATATCTGAACTCATAGTGACCCTACGTACAACAGGCGAAACACTATTGTTAGTACTTCTGTGCTGTTCGTAGGGTTTTCAATGCTGGATTGATTTTTGGGAGTGGGTTGCCAGGTCCATCTCCCAAGCCCACAGCACCTGGTGTTCCCAGGCGGTCTCCCATCCAAGTACTAACCAGGCCCGACCCTGCTTAAGCTTCTGAGATGTGACAGGATTGGATGCCACAGGGCTATAGCTGCAGGCTTTATATCAGGGTAGGGGGTCAATAATTCAATCCCCAGCAGGTGAGGAAACTGAGAAAGCCCACCACATTTGGAAGCCACGTGGGCCATGTTTGTGCAGCTGCTCACACTAGGCAGAGTTTGAAAATGAAGACTTGGGCTCTCTTAGCAGAGAGGAACCAATTCCTGCTCAAGTGGGTGTGATACCCCCATGGAAGATGCAGAGGAGAAAACCTTGCAGGTGTCATCTAATTCAGGGGATTTCCAGGAGAAGAAAGACCTTCAAAGGATGCCAAAGATGTTGCAGAAGATCCAGGACAGGTCTGTTATGGAGAAGGATGGAATTTTAGCACATTGTTGGCCAGCAACTATGTGCAAAAGCTATTCATGCCACTGGCTATTTTTCCATAATTAAGTATGAAAATGAAGCAACCTAAATAAACTTCAATTATTGTTGTTAGCTGCTGCAGAGTTAGGTCCAACTTATGGCCACCTTCATAGGGGTTTCAATGGCTGATTTTTTGGGATTGATTTGGGAGTGGATTGCTTTGGGAGTGGATTGCCATGTCCTTCGCCCATTTTTTGCAGTGCTGGGGATTGAACCTGGGTAATAAACTTGAATATACTTTATTTAAACATAATGTATTAAAATGAAACTTTATCCATGTCTTGTATATAACTTTTAATTTTTTTGGTATAATAAACCAATAATGTGTAGCACTCACCTATGCGATGGTACACAACTAGTTTTGCAAATATATCTAGTTTGGCCCCACTTTCCTTCTGAAGAGCATACTCTGCATGCTGTACTGGGATTCTTTTTCACACCAGTGATTATTTTCTCTGAGACATGGTTTTTGAGTTCTTCTGGAAGCCTGGAAGGTGAATCTTTGTAAGGAAACTTTCAGAGGTACCAGTGGAAGTGCCAGGTTCTGTGCTGCATTCATCTGAATCATTGCTTATCCATTCCCTCGCTACTTCTAGTAGAAATTGTTTGTATGTCATTTTGTTTTGCACATTGTAGTTACAGTACATTTTAAATGGATTAAATAAAGCACAATTGATCAAAAAGAATACTGCTCTTTTATACCATTATAATTATCTTCGGATAAACTAAAATATACAGTAGTGATCTGGAACATAACAGAGTCACTCAGATAATCGAAGCATCTGCGTATAATTTATCGGAAAATTCTTCACATCACAATGCGTCATGTTTGAAATTTCTGCAATACTAAAATGGCGATTAAAACTTTGATATCTAGAAAACAATTTTATGATAAAGTAAACATGATAGAACACAGTCAAGCAAGCTTTTACAAAACCCTATGTTCCTCTGGGTTTTGGAGATTGCATAAGCAAGTGCAAACATGAGTTAAGTCATCACCGATTGCACTTGAAAACATCAGATTATTCATGACCAGTCAACGATGTGTTAAGGAGGAGGAGTTGTCCCACAGTCAAAGCAGCCAGGAGGCGAGGATCTGGCAAAGGCCAATGAAATGGAAAATTCCGATTTCCTTGCCAGCGTCAGCACAAGTCAAGACTGGAATGGGAACCAGTCTAGAGGGGCTACACAAGGACAGGGAAGTGAAGAAGAGAAAGCAAGAGCAGCTCATGTTTTAAAGAAATGGAGTGAGGGGGAGGCAGGGAAAGATGCAGCAGATGAAGGAGAAACACAGGCACCAAGAGCATCTCTGAGGAATGAGTGCAGAGAAGATGGCGGAGCTGGAAAGATGAAAGTGGAGGTGGATGGATGACGAATCAATGAGATCACAGGAGAGACAGATGGCGGTGTGGGGGTCATGGTGGGACACCCCTCCTTCCAACATGAAAGTGAGGAAATGTTTCAAGAATTTCATCTCAGAAGAGGTGGTGGTGACTAGCAGGTTACAGATGCAACCTGTCCTGCATGGAGAAGGGTACATGGGTCACTTGATGTCACCCACAGCACAGCCCTAGGACGCAGGGCTTCCCAGTCTCACTTTCTGAGCAACCTCCCCGAAAAACATGGGGCTGGGTCTTAGTAAACAGGCAGCTTGTCCTCAGTCTAGGTGGCTTGGCAACTAGTGTAGGGCTGAGTTTTCAGGGGCTCAGAGACCCCAGAGAGTGAGGGAAACACCTTGTCTTAGTCAGCTGGTCATGTGTGTGACAGAGAAACTGACCAAAGTAAACTTATGGGAGGAAATGTTGGTTGGGGGCTTCTGATTGGAGGATGTTAGTCCATAGAGGTGGAAGGCATGGCGAGGCAGACATGGTAGGGCCTAGGGCACAGAATCTGACATTCTGGCCATCAGGAAGCAGAAAACAGAGAGCCTAGGGTCCAGGTAAAAACTTCAAGGGCCCACCCACCCCTAGGTGGGGACCACTTCTGCAAAGCCAAGTCCTGCCTCCCAAAGTTCCATAATGGCCACAAACAGCACCACTGGCTGGGGACCAAATGTCCAGACCATAACACAAGCAATGCCCTTCCTGTGTCATCCCCCCAGGTAATGAACCCCGGCATGATACAACCGCACCTAATAAACAAAACCAAAGAAAGAAACAAGAACCAGATGACGTCTTTCAATGGCCTTGATAAAGACAGGAAACCTTCCACTTTTCCATGTACACAAGTTATGCATCAGGAGACAGACAGCTGCTCTACTGACAACAGGCTTCCTAATTAGCACATCCTGCGGGGATTTCAGGGGCTGGGATTTGGCTCAGTTGGTAGCACTGCTCTGCACTCTGAGGACCTGGGTTTGATCCCCAGTACCGAATAAAAGGGAGAAGGATGTGGCAATCCACTCCCAAAGCAATGCCAAAACAATCAGCCATGGAAAACTCTATGAGGGTTGCTATGAATTGGACCCAACTTGATTGCACCTAACAACAACAATGGGGAACTCTGATTCTCTCATTAAGAGTGGCATACCATCAACAAGATCTTTTCATAAGGGCTCCCAATTAACTCATCTATGCAGCATGTACCAGGTCAATATGAACAAGAGCAGGCCTTTGGAGACCCTTTGTTAGCTCTGAACTGTAGCCCCTGGGATCCCAGGCATATCATGACACAAACCATGGGCACTGGAGTATCTCTTGCCCAGAGTGTTGGTAGCTCAACTACAGATGGGGGAACCTGGGGTACTTGGCTGGGGACTCTTGCATCATTTGCCAAAACCCCACCCAACCAGCCTTCCCAGCTCCAACTCTCCTCCTGAAGGTCCCAGCCCCAAGGCCCTCTCCTTTAGAAGACTTCCTGGGTCAACTCTACTCCCTGTGTCTTCACAGTAGACGCTCTAACCCTCCCTCGTGTTGGACAGTGCCCAATGCCACCTCTCCACCTGTCTCCCTACTGAGGTTGGAGCCCACCATTTAGACCAATTCGATTTTTCCCTATGGTGCCCTGTGAGGGCAGGTGGGTCGCTTCGTATCTTTGGCCTGCTTTGCCAAAGGAATACAGACATTTTCAAATTCAAGGTTAAATCACAAGACTTCCAGGCTCTAAAAATTCTCAGTTGAATACTTATGGGATGTGTCCAGCAGGGTAGGATAAAGACAGGGTGACCCATGGGCTGGAGATGTAGCTGGGAGGTAGAGTGCTAGCCTAGCATGCATGAGACCCTGGATTCCACCCTCAACATCAAAAAGACAATAAATAAATAAATAAATAAATGAAAAAAATAGGGTGACCCACCTAGGGGCCCTTCTGAGAAGTCAGGGTACATCAAGGAAGTTTTTTTGTTTTGTTTGTTTGTTTCTTTGTTTGCCTTGATGCCATCTCAGCTGGCTCCCTGCCCTCAACATGCAAGAGTTGCCATGTTTCCCTGAAATCAGAGTCAATGTTCAGGTTCATGGGTTTATACCTGCTGGGCTGCTGGGGAAAGGTGTTCTTTCAGGCAGGCACAGATGTCCCCTGCCCCCAGTTCTTGGGGAACGAGATCCCTCTAGACCCATGCCCAAGAGTGCCCACTTGGCTTTGATCCGAGTAACAGAAAGCATCAAACAACCCCGGGGCCTGCTCCATCTGATGGAGCTTTGTACCTGCTCCTCTACAACTACTACCAAGTCACAAGGAAACTGTAAGTTCCTGCTACCAGGGACTTTGCCAGATGAGGGTACTGGCTCTATATAGGGCCCTGTGCCTAGCTCCATGCCATCTTCATTGGACCCACTGCCCCCACATATGAGGTGGCCATAGCTCATCATGTGTGGCAGAGGCCACACAGATGGGACCACTGGTCTCCTCTCCACCAGCTCTGCTGCAGGAACGCAGCCCATGTTCTCCCATTTTTTGCCTTCATGACATTGAGAGGTGGGCCTCACTATCCCTCGTGTATGGACGAAGAAGCTAAAACCAAAGGGATCCAAAAGGACTTGGCCAAGGTCAGACTCTGAGCTGAGCCTTGGCCACAGGATGTTAAAGCTGGGGACTCGGGAGTGAGGCAGTCACCAGAGCAGGAGCCAAAGCTAAAAAAGGACCCAGGTAACATGGTGATCGGCAGTATCAACTTTCGTCTCGGAGAGCCCAGGCCACCAGCAATGACTCACTCAGCACAGCTTGGCTCTTCTACCCGTCAATACTTTCTCCCTAAACATGGTAACCTGGCGTTTCCCCTCGCACCCACTCTCTGCAGAACACAGGGCTATGCAATGCTATAGCAGGGTGAGGCTCTCACACCCGCATCCTTGCCCACCGTCCCTTCCAGCACAGCTCCACACTGAGCAGCCTTTGGCTGCCACGTGACCTCCCTGAGCCTCAACTTCATGTCCTGGAAGGCCTCCCAAGGGAACTTCCTCCACCAGGCTATTGTTAGCATGGTGAAATGCTGCACAGTTGCAGCGCGACGCCTCCTACATGGTACTGACAAAATGCTATTTTTGTTCTGGAAGTTCTTCATACTCCCACCACCATCCCACAGGTCCAAGGGAGAGGGGCCAGGGGAAAGACTAGCTGGTGAGTTCACATCCTTCTAGATCTTTCCCTGTCCCTGAGGGGTTCAATTCTGGACCTTCACCTGGACTGACTGGATTTCTAAGGGCATTTCCCACCCCGTTCTCACCCCACCCCAAACCTCCTTGTCATGCATCCTCAGATACCCCAATCCTGAGCCGAGGGCAATGGCGCAGGCCTATGATCCCAGAAACTCAGGAGGCAGAGGTAGGAGGATCTCAAGTTCGAGGCCAGAGGCAGCCTTTGTAATTTAGCAAGACCTTGTCTCAAAATGAAAAATGGTCTGGGAGTGCAGCCCAGGGGTAGAGCACTTGCAAAACATGTGTGAGACCTGGGTTCAACACCTAAGTATTACAAAAATAAAATAAAATAAAATAACTCAATCCCTCCTTGAGGAGGACCACCAAGGAGATGATGCCTGGGATGAACTAAACCACAAATAAATCAGCGAAACCGACATGAATCAGGCAACAGGATTTAAAAACCAGACAAGCTGTCAAGGATACTTACACTTTAACAGATGGACCAAATTGGTTTCTGGAATCTGGAGGGTGTTGCTAACACCTGGGTACGCAAGACCAAATTAGATTCCCCTCTAGGGTTTCTTTTTTTTTTCTCTCCTCTTTTCTTCTTTTCTTTAACACAATTGAATCTCTATCTTTCTGTCAGAGAACCATTCAGGCAAGGCCACCTTTATGGGCATGCAGCATATAGAGTCCTAACTCCTGTAGGGCCTCTGATGCCATTGTCCTGAAATTCCTAATAAGTCAATCTTTGAACTTGTGTTCTGCACGTAAGGTCCAATGGGACTATGAAATATACACGTGAACAAAGGACCTATGTGTTCCTTGTCACTCTGTCTGCATATCCCATTCACAATGGTCCAGTAACCCAGAATTCTGGTGGGCCTAGGAGGCATGGAGAATTTGGTTAGAGTCACAGTCAGTACAAGAGAAGCACGTGACATCCATGATTGAGTAAGCACTGGCGCTGGCAGTTGTAAAGGTGATAATTTCTGTTCAAATCACAACTTGCTTCAAGTGCAGAAAGGCTGGGTACAGTGGGGTTCTAAGAGACATGGATGGCTCATGAACCTGTCACATCCTTTCTTACTCAAGTTACTTTTCTGTAACTTTCTGTAATGCTAACCCCTTGCACTGAAAATGGCACCATAAAAAGAAGAGAAAGATAAGTAACCCAGGGTCTGTTCTTCCTCCACTTCTTCCTTACTCCTCAGCAAGCCAAAGGGGGTGTTAGGAGAATGTGCCCATAGCAAAAAGTAAAATCAAAACAGCTGAGTTCGTTTTCTGCAGGATTTCCACTGTCCTGGTTCAAAAGACAGACAGAGGTGTGTACTAACTGCAAAACACGAATCGTGCAATGTTGACAATTGTGCACGCATTCCATGCTCTCCTATTTGCATCTAAAACTTGCACTGCACGACATAAGGATGATTGGTAAGATTCAGGCTAATAATTTAAAATTAAGGATTTAAAATTCAATTTTTCTTTACCTAGATGACATCAAGCAGAAAGCAAAAATACCCTGACAAGTCAAAAGAGAAACTACTGAAGAAAGGGAAAAGCTTTATATTCAGTATTCTGAGCAGCATTTTTTCCCTGCGGAATGAGCAGCCTGCATTTTCATTTAGTACTGGCTTCTGTAAGTTTGGTAGCTGCTCCTGCCTGTAAGGCCTGACCCACGAAGCGGTCAACATCCAATCTATAGTAATAGGACCACAAAATCAGGCAGATGCTATCATCTATGTTGACCTCACAAGCCATTTGATAAAAATCAATCCTTTTCCATGTTTTTGGGACTAGCACAGTTCAACGTTAGCAACTTCCCAGTACACTTTTAAAAATCATGCTCATTTGATGCCTTTAATCAACATGTGAGGTTGCCCAGTTATAAACTCAAGTGGAATCAGAATGGACTACTGTGCATTCAAAGTGGCTACTAGATGACAGCTATCAATTCAGAGAGAAAGGGGTCAAGTTCGACACCACTGGTCTGTGTCCTTGGTCTGTGCCATGGAAATGGTAATGTCACCTAGGACCCTAAGAGGGCAAGCTACATATATACCTTCATTTTACCACCTAGACATTTAAGATAAAGCCACTGGAGTCAATCCAGAATCTCGTCACAGAAAAACCACAATAACAATTTTGCTCTGTTTTTCTGATTTTCTGACCTTATTTAAAATAAATGTTATGAAGGCTGGGTGTGGTGGTGCTTCCCTGTGATGCCAGCCCTTGGGAGGCTGAGGCAGGAGGAGTGAGAGTTCCAGGCCAGCCTGGGCTATGGAGCAAGACCCTGTCTCAAAATAAATAAGTAAATAAAATTAAAACAAAAATAAAATACATGCTATATGCACAGAATTCCAAAGTAGGAAGGAAAATTTAAAAGCATCCAAACTCTTCTCTCCCTTCCCAGTCTATAATCAGCAGAAAGAGGACCAAAGCATTCACTTCTCATTCGCAGCCCAACATGCTCCTATTTTCACCTCACACACACTTAGCAAATATTCTCTTAGGATAAGGCCCAAATGCCAACTCTACCATGTACATGCTAGGCAGAGAGACATCTTCCCAAAATATACATCTTTGCAAAAACATGTTCATGCATTTCTACAAAATACCTTTTAAAAATAAAATCTGATTGGGCCAAGACAGACCATAATAAAAATTCAGATACCATAAATCTTCGGAAATCAATATTTGTCAATCTCAATTTATCTTTTTAATGAAAAGCCACTGATAAACCGTGCCTAGGATTAAGTGAGCTAATGTATGCCACGGGTTTTGCACAAGACCTAGGAACACTCAATAAAAAGTAGTTGCTATGATTAATTGGTGAGCCCAGAGTAGGCTTTGAAACGCTTTTTCAGGAAGGTGATAAAGCTCTAGGACTGAGCTTGTCAACTCTCCTGGGCAGAGCATAATGGATGGATAATGGTTGCCTGCTCCACCCACTCTCCGGGGAGAAACTTGGATTATGGGCAATTCCCAACTCCCAAACTGACATAGATCCCACTTGTTCTTGCCTGCTCATAGAAACCACTTCCAAGTGCAAGGCAGTGACAGTGGTATATGATCAGAATAAATGTGTATGTTTATAGAAACAACAACAACAAAAAAATCAGTGCACAACTTCACACTTTATTATGAATTACAAATTGTTGGAAATTCTCATCAATAACTGTAGCAAACAAGTGTAATAGGCTCCGCAGTTGAGAATAGTTGCTTTGGGGCAATATGAACTGTGTCTAAACACTTAAAATGATAAAGCATTAAAAGAATCTAAGCTGTTTCAATTATATTGCCGAAGCAGAAATGCTCATTGATGTTTGGGATAACAGAACAAAAAGTAAATTCTTGATTTGGGCTAATTCTTTAAATCCCCAAACCAAATATGAGCTTGAAGCATTTTCTCTTTTTAAGCACCTGATCCCAAGGATTGACATACAAGAGATAAATTGAACGTGGCGCTGTGATATAGCATGAAAATCAAATATACTGAGAAATTTTAAACAGCTTTATTTTTAATTGGCCATCCTGACAATTAGCTTGTTAAAATATTAACAGTCTTATTTGAAGGATTAGTTGTGTAACCTCTGCTGCTGTCTCCGCTTCACAGATGACAGCGACAGGTAATTCATCATGCTCGCATCAGATAACTGATCAGGCTATATATCAGCTATGCAGTATATGCGCTCTTAAAATATAACTTGATTACTTTCCCACTAACTTCTGCTAGCCCCAGTAAAAGTATTCAAAGGAAATGAGAGATGGTGCCAGGCGTGGTGGCACACGCCTGTAATCTCAGCAGCCCAGGAGGCGGAGGCAGGAGGATCACAAGTTCGAGACCAGAGGCAGTCTGTGATTTAGCAAGATCCTGTCTCGAAAAGTTAACAAATGGGCTGGAGGTGGCAGCTCAGTGGTCCAGCACTTGCAAAGCATGCAAGCATGAGGCCCTGGGTTCAACCCCAAGTACCGCAAAAAATAAATAAATAAATAAATAAATAAAATAAAATAAAAATAAAAAAGAAAGAAATGAGACTTGAATTTCAACCCTGTTAACCTCATCTTTCTCTTAGTACATTGGGTAGGAGAAAAGAAAAAATATTTCAAAGAAGTAATTGATCATGATTATTTTTTTATCATTGTGAATAAAAAGCAGATAATTGGTTTGTCTTAATGCATCTCACTTAGGCTGCACAAACAGTTCTCATTGTAAGACATCTGCTTAAAATCATAACCTGAAAGTTTCAGCCAGAACATTTTGATCCCTTTCACTTTGTCCTCTTCCTCCTTACTCATCAGAAATCTAGACGTCTCATTATTTCTTGATTAGAACATATTAAGACTCACAGTCAGATAATACACAGAAGGTGATGAAGGGTAATTTTTTCCTTTTGAAATATGTGTACTTTGTTGTTGTCAGGTGCCGTTGAGTCAGGTCTGACTCATACCGATCCTACATACAACAGAACGAAGCACTACCCGACACTGTGCCATGCCCGGTTCCACCTCTGGCCTCCTCAGTCCCAATCTCTGGATGCAATCGGCAATTTCCATATTTAACTTTTCGGTCCACTTTGGCATTTTTATAGTAAAATGGAGAAGTATATGATCACTGCGAGGTGTGAAACATGCTCAGCTTCCAGCTTCTAGAGATGTGAACAGAGCAGGAATTTTGCAGCATGCCAAAGCTCACTCAAACAAATTCAAGATGCTACTCAGAATAATGTGGCTCCTAAACTCTGATTTTACACCACCTATTGAGATTAAACACGCACACACACACACACATATTAATAGTTGCTTTGTGATCTGTGTGAAATGAGTTTGGGGCTTGCAACCAGTGGCAGTTGGCACTGTACTCACTAACTTAGGTGGCTGATCTGCTTCACTAGGATACCCCTGAGTTGCTAATTTCAACTAGAAAAAACCCAAATGTGCTTAACATGCTGTCATTCTAATGCGAAAGCACATTTACCATATCAGCAAACACACCCACCATACAGAAGACTCTAGCCTTCATTTAAGGAAGGAACAAATCTATAGTCTCAATCATTTAATATCTGGGTGCATCTGAGTACATGAGCTACTCCTTTCTAGAGGTGAATGAACAAGCTCTAACCCTAGGTCCTCTCCAATGAAGTTCTGTAGAAGTAAATACAGTCACATGTGCTTAAAGAAGGGTATGTTCTGAGAAATGCATGATTAGGCAATTTCTTTATTAGGTGATTATTTTTTTAACTTTTTTAATTAGTAATTTTTAATGTATGTCTTAATGGGTCTCTTTATGACATTTCCATACATGCATTTCATTGTACATTGCTCACGTTAACTTCCCCCTTACCTTCTCATGACCCTTCTCCCCCAGCCCCTTGTTGGGCGATTATTATACATTACTTCTACAAACTAAGATAGCAACAACATCACTGCTGGTGGTGTTGCTAGGTGCCACTGAATTGAGTCCATTCACAGCAACCCTATGTACAACAGAACAAAGTACTACCTGACACTGTGCCATGCACATGATCTTTTTATGTCTGAGCCCAATGTTACAGCCACTATGTTTCTTCTCATTTCGAGTGGTGCCACATCAGCAAAAGGAGTCCCAGGGGCTTTATTCCATACCTATCATTAAGGTGGACTCTACTTTGAAGAGGCAACTCTTCCCTAGTCATCTCTTCAATGCTCTCCAGCCTGGGGGGCTCATTTGCCAGCACTACATTTAACAGTGCTTCTGTGCTATTCACAGGGCTTCCAATGGCTAATTATTTCTGGAGTGGGCTACCGAGTCCTTCTCCCTAGTCTGTCGTAGGATGGAAGCTCAGCTGAAACTTGTCCACCATGGGTGGCCCTGCTATCTGAATTATCGATAGCATGGCTTTCCACATCACAGCAACCCTCAAGCCCCCACAGTACGGCAAGCTGAAAGATGTGTTTTGAACAATGCCCGTGGGCGATATGATCTTATGGGACCGTGGTCATACGAGGTGTAAGGAAAAGGCATCAAGAGTGCTTCAATTTTAAAAAATTCATTACAGTAAAAGACAATGCCATCAATCCTCCTCAAAACACTGCCCTCGGCTTTGAACCCACTTATCCCACTGCTCTCGCCCCTTTCTGAAGCAGTTCCAGAAGTCTTTCTTCACGAACATCTTTAGTTGCCGGGTCATGGCTGCCTCCATGTCCTGAATCGACTACATATGCCGACCTTTCATGGTCATTTTGGCTTTGGGGAAGAGACAGAAGTCACGCGGTGCCAGATCTGGTGAACAAGGGGGGTGAGGACATCTGTAATGTTTTTATTTGACAGAGATTGCCATACCAGAAGCCAAGTGTGACACAGGACACTGTCATGATGATGAAAGTAAACACGCTCACAAAATAAGACCTCCAGTCCTGCTTCAGAAAGGGGCGAGACGATGGGATAACTAGGCTTGAAGGCAGGGGGAGGATTTTAAAGGGGATTAATAGCGATCCATCTTTCACTATAATAATTTTTTTAAATTTAAACCTTTACCGTATTTTTGGTCATACTGTGGACATGCGGTCCATTAACAGAAACATTATTGCACAGTCCATGACTGTAACTTCCCATGTTTACAGTGCAAAGACTTAACCTACTCTAGCTTTTTGGAATTTATAATCAAAAGAAGCAAAGAGGCAGTGTTTAAGTTTTTAAAAAGCATAGCATTAGAGACCATTGCAAGAAAAACATCCTATATTTTTGCTTCACCCTAAAGCATGCTGCTATCAGTATCTATGAAGTATTCAACACAAATCTAGAATCCAGTTACCGTTCAAATGGCTCACTTTTGTGAACCGTGTAGGATATACCACATGCCCGCATGACAAATACACCAACTGCCTCCAGGGAGTCAGGTGAAATTTCAATTTAGAAGCACTTTCGCCAGTCTTAATGGCTGTTTGCTAATGAATGCATTATTCTTCCGTTATAAAATTCACACATTTCAAAAACCAACTGAGCTCAAATGTGCCCATGAGGAATTAAATCAGTGCACTTTCTTGCATAAAAATCAGCCACTCAGAGCAGGAAGACAAACACGGTTTGCCTATTGTTGAGCATAGAAGCTGTCCATCCCAAACTGTCGTCTCGTTATATAGAAAGCTGGCTAAATCTACCCCAGAAAAAATCAATGTCAACAGCATAAAAATTTAGCTACATATCTAGTCAGAAAGCCAACTGGCTAAGCTGAAGATGCAAATAAGCACAACTCCAATGGTATTAAAACCATGGCAAGCAGTGGCTCTCAAGGCTTAGGCATCTACGCCACCCTTAGTCATGGCCTTGGCATCAGAAAGTTGTTAGTGCCATTTCAAAACACTGGCTTTTTTTTTCCCTAGCTATGCCTGGTCTCGGAGGTGGAAACCCCAACCCCAGCCCGCCTACCCCAGGCCCAGTGCCTTGCTTAACCTTCCCCGCCTGCCTCCTTTATTAATTTTAAGCACACACCCTTCTTTGCAGGGAGGCTGAGTCCCCTGTTCGGCTGTGGCTGCCAGGCAAGGATGAGGAGGGGCGGTGCCTGGGAAAGGACAGAGCAGCCCCATGAGAACCCCCTCCACGCTGGGCAGCCTGTGGGCCCAGGGGCTTCACGGGGGACTGGCCCTGCAACCCCATGGAGCCCCTCAGAACACTGCCTGCTCGTCTTTATCATCATTCATATCTCAGCTATGACAGGCCTAAAAAGACTCTGATGGGAAATGTGCCTCGAATTAGCATATTTCCCCCCTCCGCACAATAGAGGCTTTTAAGCTCCTACTTCTTAAAAGCTGGGGAGAGCAGAGCGGGGAGGGGACCCGCTGAGGTTGCTCTCAGCAACAGTGTCTGAAATTCAGTGATGTGCCGCCCTCAAAGCAGCTTGTGGGTCTTGCAATTTTCTTAAAGCAAGCTTCCCCTCAAATGGCTTAAAAACTTCTTAGAAAGTATTTATTGGACCACTGCGGAATACACAGCCTCACTCTCGGCATTAAATTGTAATTAAATTCTTTGATTAAAAAATAATTATAATCCCTGAACTCTTCCTCCAATCCAATCTGGCCGTGGAGTGCAGACCTCCCTGCCTCCTGGAGAAATTGAGAAAATGAAGAAACCCAGTTACTGTAAGTACTTATTAAGGGTAAATGCTCGGAGGGGGTCCCCTTGCCAAGCTTATGTTTCCATTTCCCATCACCGTGAATAAACGGGGGTTCGGGGGGAAGGACAGGTAACATGGATACCTTGCCCCAAGATTTGCCTATGAGACGTCAGCCATCACTTCCCGCTCTCAAAGGCCGTCCCTGTCACCTTTGCTAAAGGAGAGGCCTAAAACAAAAGAGGCTCAGGCTAGGAAGCCAGACTTGAGCATTTGAAAGGTCCTAGAAACAACATAGCCTGCAGCCATAGCCCTGTGGCATCCAATCCCGTCAGATCTTGGAAGCGAAGCAGGGTTGGGACTGGTTAGTACCTGGATGGGAGACCGCCTGGGAACACCAGGTGCTGTAGGCTTGGGAGACGTACCTGGCAACCCTCTCCCAAAAATCAACCTGCCATTGAACACCCTATGAATAACAGAGAAGCACTGACAATAGTGTTTCTCCTGTTGTAAGAAGGGTTGCTATGAGTTGGATACCGACTCACTCGAAGGCACCTAACAACAACAACAACAAGAAACAACATCAGTGTAGTAAATCTCTAAGAGGCCAGCGGAAGATTCGTGTCCCATGCTGCTGAATATTAACCCACCCAAGGACTGAGTCTCAATTCAAGAACTCAAAGTGAACATTTATCTGTCTCAGAATGAATTCTTTGAAACGGCTCTGAGCCCTTTTACAGCAGCTCAAAATCATCGGGGGTCCTTCTTGGTACAAGCCCCACTTTCCTAACTAATGCCCCTGCTCAGTGGGTTCCCAGGTCAGAGCCCAGGCCAGTGAGATTCAGGGTCAGGGCTGTCCCAAGGTGAAGAGGGAGCCAGGTGCCAGCTAGGGTGACTGCACGAATTCCTGCCCCTCTCCCCCCTCAGAGATAAAAACAGTGAGAGGCCATGTGCTTTGTGTCCTAATCATGCCCCTGGCAGAACCACTGTCGGCTGCTGCCTTCATGAGTGGACTAGACATCATTCTCTCTCTCCCAAGCCTGAGGGTTCATCTCTGCCGCTGGCCCCCACACTGGTACCAATGTCCATCTCTGTGTGATCTGGTTTCCGGTCACCTATCCTGGCTCAGCCTCCTCCTTTCTGGTTTTCCCTAACTTACCCTCAACCCTCAGGTTCTCATCTGCACCTTGCTTTCTCATCTTAGCGCACGTGCAGCCCTTTTCTCTGTTAACTGATGTCTCTGTTACCTGGCGTCATCACCCAGGTGATTCCAAGTCTCCTGGGAATTCAAGCCCTGCTTAAAAACGGATGCTCAAAATGACCGTTTCCTTCTCCCCCGTGGGGTCTATACATTCAGTGCAGTCAAGTCACAATCCCTGGCAGGCCTTTTGTAGAGATCTATGAGCCGATTTTAAAGTTCTCATGAAAAGGCAAAAGAACTAGACTAACCAAAATCCCTCTGAAAAATGACAAAGTTGGAAAGACTCACCCATAGTGGATTTCAAGACTCATTGCTGTGTTAATGAAGGTGACGTGGTGCCGACCAAAGGGCACTCATAGATGAGAACAGAATAGCCCGGAAACAGATCCACCCCAAAATAGTCAACTAACTTTGCCTAAAGTATTTGATGGAGAAAGGAGAGCATTTTCAACAAATGGGGCTGAAACAATTTCATGCCCATGTGTAAAACATGAACTTAGACACACACCTCACACAAAAGTTAACTCAAAATGGACCATAGAACTGAAACCTCCAACTCCTAGAGGAACATGTAGAAGGAAGGATGCATAATCTTGAGTCTGGTGAGCAGTGTTGAGGTGCAATATCAACAGCATGATTCACAAATGAGAAGTTGCCAAGGTGGACTTCATCAAAAGGGTAGCTTAAGAAGGCATGGAATAGCGGACTTAAAAGTTTTAAGGACATCTACTTGAGCACTCAGGAGACTGAGGTAGTAGGATTGATGTGAGTTGGAGGCAAGCCTGGACTACATAGAGGGACCCTGTCTCAGAAAAAAAAAAAAAAAAAGCCCAGGAAAAGAAAAGAAAAGAAGAAAATTCAGGACATCTGCTTCGAGTGGCTAATGAATTTACATGAAGCATCCCATTTGGGTGAGGCTACAGAAGGTTTGGAGAACTGTCCTGTAAGAGGCATACCTCGCTGAGCATCATGCCATGTGACCTACAGGCTCAGTGTTGTTTGCTGACTTTCCTTGGTATCCCCTGCAGCCAGCTGGACACCTGTAGCATCTAGAGCTGCCCGGAACTGGGATGCCACCATACTTGCCCTCTGTCACCTCAATGTGTGAGACCACAGTTTAAACACATCTCCCTGACTGCCTGGGGTCTCTGAGAGGGCCAGCACCACATCTGAGGTTTCCTGGTGCCCCTGTGTCCTTACTTGTTGTCTGGTACCTGGTAGGGGTACAACATATCTCAAAAAAGCTCTGACAAACATTGAGATGATATTTCTTGGGCTCCTACTTCCAGGGCAATGCTGCCTAGAGCAGTTGCCCCAGAGAGAGGCAATTCCCCCTCCTCCCTGGGCTGTCTCCCTGGGTTCTGGCTGCCCCTCTTGTTCTCCCAGGATCCATCTGTGAATGTGTGAAAGGATTCTTTCTCCTGAAGTCACCCTTTCCAATAGATTTAAATGACTCCTTCAGGCTTGAGACCCTCAATGCTACATGTTAAGCCATTTCTTTTCTAAGCCCCATTCATTCATTTATACCGCAGACAAAAGCATGTGTGTGTGTGCTTATATGTGTATCCATGCATACGGGCAGATGTATGGACCTACATGTACATAGGAAGGGAAGGATGAAGGAAGAGTCTGGTTAGGACAGGGAAGATGAATTGAACTCAGAATATTTTGCATTTTGAATGAGGCAAAATATGTAAGTATATCCATGCCTATATGCATTCACTTGTATTATATATGCATATATACATCTTCTATATATAACCTACGCATCCATACATGTAAACACATACCATGCATGAATGCACCCAGGTACCTGCACATATACACAGTGTATACTCAAATATATACACATGCATCTACATATTTATGCACATACTTTCATTTAAGTCTCTCTCACCCTTCTAAATTCAAAAGATGCAAAGTTGAACTGACCTTCTCAGCGCCCACTCGACACCTCCCTCCTTCTCCCCAATGCTCTCCTTCCCATCAAAGGCAATATGACTCTCCCAGCATCTTTATTTCAGGACTTCAGAGCTGCAGCGCTGCTGTGCCAAGTCACTTTTGCAAGTTATCTAACTTCTACTTCTCTGGCCATCCACTTCTCGAGCTGTACAATGGTTGCAGTAATATATTCCCACAGCCCCATACTGTTTGGAAGAGTCAAAGTTTCCAGAATCTGGATATACCCCACACGCCTGCTCTCTCTATTAAATACATACTGGTTAGCTATGAAGGGAGAAGGACATGGCAATCCACTCCCACGGCAATCCTGAAACAATCAGCCATTAAAAACCTTCTCAGGGTCACTATGAGTCAGACACGACTTGACGGCACCCAACAACAACCACCGTTAGTTATGACTTCCCATATTCCATTAGTTACCAAATAGGCTAGAGAGAGTCAATAGTTCAAACCCACCCTGGCCCATTTTCTGGACCTCACCTGGCCTCAGGTCTGGGCAGCAACAATGGCTGACGAGTCAGTTACACCTGCTACATTCTGCCATCTCAAGTCCCACACCAAGGCTTGTTGTTGTTGTTGTTTGGTCGGGTCCAACTCATAGCGGCCCTCATAGGGTTTTCTCATCTGTCCAAAATTAAGACTTTCACTGAGTTGGTCCTCCAGTCCACAATGCAAGTCCTGCCCACTAGATCAGCTTGGCTCTGAGTGCCCCACACAGATCACCCGCCTCTCTACCACATCAAGCAGCCCTGCTGATCTGCCACGCTTGTCTCCATTACCTGTTTGCCTCAGCTTCTGGACCACTTTTCTTCTTACTCTTCACTTTTCTACCTGTTATAATTCTGTTTGTTTTCAAGGCAAAACTCAAGGCCATAGAGTCCCTGAAGCCATGACTTGATTCTCACTGTTTCTCAGGTCTATGTCCCCCCACTTTACCCTGTTAAGACACTTTATTTTTTATTCCAAAGCATCCATGTGTGTAAGTCTTACATTCCATAAAAACTTCGATCTCTGATGGGAAGGGACCATATATGATTCTCCTTCGGTGCCACGCCACACAGCAACTAGCCCAGGCTTAGAAGACTGAACATATTCAGTGAGAACTCACTGATCTTTCAAATAACTCTTAGAACCTCTGCAATGCTTACACTCTGGCTTTTAAAATGAGGGCATCAGCTTTCTTCTTAAATAACAAAGAACTACCCAGTATCATCTCTTTCAAGAAACTATTATGTAGCCAGTCATATGCCTGTCATCCCAGCTACTCAGGAGGCCAAGGCATGAGGATCTCTTGAGTCCAGGAGTCCAAGACCAGCCTGGGAAACAGCATCTCAAAACAAAACAGGAAATTATTAACCAAACAGCACTTCATTACCACAGAGGAAGACTTTGGCAACCAGTAAAGTACAAACTTACACATCTAAAATATTATATTGGTAGGGTTCAATACATAGAACTGTTAAGTAGTTTTAATTTTCCACCTATGACTAGTGAAGCCCAAGGGCCCTGAATGACCTCAATGTTGAACAGGAGGCACATTCATCTGCCAACAGCAATTGTTTTATTGACCTGATTAAAGAAGAACGGTCGAAAAGATTTATCCAAACACATCAGTCTTAGGTACGCAATGGCAGTAATTAGAGATGCATATTTACCGAATTAAAATACGAGTCAGTGGGCACAGAATAGCATCAGGTATGTTGAACATTTACTTAACCCATTTTTCCCAGTAGTTATGATGCATGATTAAGCCCAACCCCCTTAAAAAAAACAAATAGCTTTACTGAGGTCATTGACATATCTCAAAATTCACATATATGTAAATTGCACACTTAATTTTTAGTATGGTCTCCCTTTCCACTTGTTCAAATTGTATGATTGCAACTGTCACTACAATCCATTTTGAATAGTTTAGTCCCTCTAAAAGAAAGCCTGATCCCATGAGCAGTCAATCTTCATTCTTCTCTACACTAGTACTAAGCAAGTACTAACCTACTTTTGCAGGCTGGGATTTAGCTCAGTTGGTAGAGCGCTGCTCTGCAGTCTCTGAGGTCTCGAGTTCAATTCCCAGCACCACAAAAATGGGAGAAGCATGTGGCAATCCTGAAACAATCAGCCATTGAAAACCCTATGAAGGTCTCTATGAGTTGCATGTGACTTGACTGCACCTAACAACAATAGTGGGTATGAAATGGGATCTCACTGTGGTGCTCATTTGTATGTCCCAAAAGACTAATGACATTGAACATGTGTTTATGGGATGTCTGTATTTTTTTCTGAGAAAAGTCTATTAAATCCTTTTTTAAATTTTGAGTGGTCATTTTATGATTGAGTTGTAAGAATTTTTTATACATTCTAGATGTGAGTACTTAGAGATATGATTTTTAAATATCTTCTCCCACTCTGTGAATTGTTTTTTCATTTTGTTGATGGTGTCCTTTGCAACACAAGGGTTTTAAGTTTTGATAAAATCCAATTTATCTATTTTGTTGTTGCTTATACTTCTGGTGTTATAAGTAAGAAATAATAATTTAAGGTAGGGGTATGAAAATTTACTCCTATATTTTCTTCTAACAGTTTTAGCTTTTACATTTACTGCTATGATCCATTTAAATTTTTGCATATGACATGAGGTAAGGGTCCAACTTTACTCTAACAGGTGTGGACATCCAGTTCTCCCAGCATCTATTGTTAAAAAGAGTATTATTTCTCCATTTAATTGTCTTTGTACCTTTGTTGAAAATCAACTGACTATAAATGTAAGGATAAAGGTGATATAATAGTTGCATAGTAGAAAAAGGCAATGCTGTATTACTCTGTACCCCTCCATTATTTACCAATAAAAGGGGAAAATAAATAAATAAATAAATGAATGTATGTACGTAAAGGCAATTTGGGGACTCTATACATGTACTCTTATGACATTACCACAATTTCCTTTTTGGGAGCCCCAAATCCCATTTTGATAGGGCTCTATTTTAGCCCAAATGTGGATGTACTAAAAGTCACTGAAGTAGAGTGTGGTGGCACCGCCTATAATCCTGGCACGTGGGAAGGGAGGCTAAAGGACCATGACTTTGAGGCCAGTCTGCACTACATAGCAAGACCCTGTCTCAAATAAAAAGTCACTAGAAAACTCTAAATTTCACATCTGACTGATGCGGGTTCAATGACAAAACTTTTAGTCCCTTAATCTTCTAACAGTTAAAAGGTGCTTTAATCAAGCCAGGCGCAGTGTCGCATGCCTGTAATTCCAGTGGCTCCAGAGGCGGAGGCAGGAGGATCACAAGTTCGAGACCAGAGGCAGTCTGTGTAATTTAGTGAGACCCTGTCTCAAAAAGTAAAAGAAAAATGGGCTGGGGATGCAGCTCAGTGGTCCAGCACTTGCAAAGCATGTAAGGGTGAGGTCCTGGGTTCAACCCCCAGTACTGCAAAAAAGAAAAAGAAAGAAAGAAAAAAAAGGTGCTTTAATCAACCACATACACATCCTATGACCAAATTTCCTATTTTATTCCTTTATCAATTTAGTACATTCAGAATTAAACAAATAACATCAGAAATATTATTCCAGCTGGATACAATATGGTGATTGTCAAGCCTTGAACACAAAGAAACTTGGAATCCAAGTAACAAGAAGAAGGCATTATCTGAGTCAACACTGGGATCCAGAAAGATTCAAACATAGGAAAGACAAAATATTTCATGGTATCGCCCACAGCATTTTCCAGCTGTCTATAGCTACAGGTGGTTCCCCTCAGAAGCTGCCAACACATTTCCTAGGCTCTGAGCTATACACGGCATAGAGGTTTTGAACCATTCTTTCCCACTGAGTAGACTCTGAACAAAAATAGAAAAACAACAAAAGGCAATTCATTGTCTTTAATACGAAATAAAACCAAGAAAGCTGGGCTTTATCTTGCCTCACTTTACTCAGGCACCTTGTAGCATTTGCCAGAATGCTTTCTTTTCTACAGTGGAAATTTGACCACCTGAAAGGCTTCCAGCTCTTTCCGTGTTTACTTAGGACAAACTGCCAATTTCCATCTCACAGAATTTTCGTTCAATTGAATGAAATGGCCTTCCGTCCCACCTATTCCAACTACCAAGATGCTTCCAATATACATAGAAGACAGACTGGATTCTTCCATGCTAAGGCTCAGAGTGAAAATTCTCTCTCCTAATATTTTTTTTTTTTTGGTATTTATTTCCAACTAAAAGTTCTTTAGACTTCAGTTTTCCACTAGTTATATGGTTATAAATCAAATTGTAGTGCTTTGTTGAAATCTTTAGCGTTCTACCACTCCAATAGGATGCTTTAGCTTCTAAAGATGAAGCACAGTTCAGCAATTCTGCAAGGAAACGTGTCCTCAATAGGGGTTGAGTTTTAGGTGACCTGCCCCATAGGAGGCGACACCCACACAGAACCCGGAGCAGCTCCCACGCCAAGTGTCCTCCTTATGGGTTTTGTGCCCAGACCATGGAGGAGGCAATGCACTTCTGCGCATCCTTCCCAGCCACAGTGCTGGGGTTGCCATCTTGGGCAGAACAAAGTGTGCCAGCCACCTGCTCTCCACCCTCCATTCCTGCCTTTCCCTCCCTCCCCATCCATCCTTTTCTCCCATACTTGTCAACTTTCCCTTCCTCTGCCTTTTGGCTGCCTCTCTATTACATCTAAACCTCCAACCTTTTCCCCCAAGCTCTCCCTTTCTCGGACTTCTATTGCTTCTTTGGAATTCTGAATGCCCCCACCCCCGCACCTATCACATCTCCTGATCTACCCCACAATTTCAACACTGAACTGTGCCATCTGGAGCTCTGCTCCTGAGCTCGCGCTGGATATTTCTCAGGCCCTCCTTGAAACCTAAACCACACTCGTTTAAAGTCTACCTCTTACCCCAAGGCTGCCTTACCCTCTCTGGGGACTCACATTTCTGTGTCCTTGTCCTGCAGGGGAAGTGTGAAGACACCTGCTCTAAACAACCAGAGTAAATCTGGATTTGCCCCCTGCTCACCTTTTCTTAAGCTCACTTCTTTGCCTAACCAGCTTTCCTATTAATGACTCATGTTTTCTAGGCAAATATTAGCACTGCCAACCATGCAGGAGTCACGATTTGTTAAATTCCCACATAAATGTACACATGTATGGGGTACCACATGATGTTTCAATCCGTGTATACATTTCATAGTGATCGAATCGGGGTAACCAGATCTGCTACCTCAAGCATTTCTTATTTCTCTGCACTGCTGAGAGCATTCAACATCCTTTTTTCTAGCTATTTCAAAATATACACTACTAATGTATATTAAATGGGAGAAGGGCCTGGCAATCCACTCCCAAGGCAATCCTGAAACAGTCAGCCATTGAAAACCCTATGAGGGTCGCTATGAGTCGGATACCGACTTGATGGCACCTAACAACAACAACAACAACAACAATGTATATTAGGGTTGGGATTTAGCTCAGTTGGCAGAGTGCTACTCTGTCATCTCTGAGGTCCTGAGTTCAATCCCCAGCACTGCAAAAGTGGGAGAAGGATGTGGCAATCCACTCCTAAGGCAACCCTGAGACAACCATTGAAAACCCTCTGAGGGTCACTATGAGTCGGACACAACTCAACGGCACTTAACACCAACAATGTATATTAACTCCAGTCATCCTACTGTGCACATTAGAACTTATTCCCTCCATCTAACTGTAATTTAGTACCTGTTCACTAATCTTTCCTTATCCTTCCTCCTCCCTTCTTTGTCCAGCCTCTGGTAGCTGTTAGGTGTCACTGAGTCAGTATCTGACTCATAGCGACTGTACATACAACAGGGGAAATACTATTGTCAGTGCTTCTCTGCTATTCATAGGGTTTTCAATGGCGGATTGATTTTTGGGAGTGGGTTGCCGTCTCCCAAGCCTACAGCACCTGGTGTTCTAAGACGGTCTCCCAAGTACTAACCAGGTCTGACCCTGCATAGCTTCGAAGGATTGGATGCCACAGTGGTAACGGCTGCGGACTGATGATGAGGTGCCATCGAGCCAGGTCTGACTCATAGCAACCCTCATAGGGTTTTCACTGGCTGATTGTTTCGGGAGTGGACTGCCACATCCTCTTCCCATTTTTTCAGTGCTGGGGATTGAATCTGCGTCCTCAGAGAGTGCAGAACAGCACTCTACCAATTGAGCTAAACCCCAGCCAATAGCTTCCGGTCACCACCATTCTACTCTCCACTTCTGTGAGATCAACTTTTTAGATTCCACCTATAAATGAGATCATGCAGTATTTGTCTTTCTGTGCCTGGCTTATTTAATGTAACATCCTCCAAGTGAATCTACATCGTTGTAAATGACAGGATGTCATTTTCATGGCTGCATGGTATTTCATTGTGTGTATGTACCATGTTTTCTTTATCTTTTCATCTGTTCATGGGACACTTCGGTTGAGAAATCAGTCATCTCTTGGCCTCATCTGATGCATGTATGATAAGGGTAAACGCTTCTATGACCTACACCAATGAGAGTACTATTAACGGACACAGAAAGAAAAGGTTTGCTCAGTCAGTGTGTCTATTTGTATTCAGCTTTTGCCTCCCAGCATTTGTCATGTTTCCATATATTGAATATGTAAACATGGTATTATAAATCCAAAATCTAAGTCAATAATATGAGAATGAGAGCTTAGGAAACAGCTTGAGGTGAAGGAAAATACCATCTCATACGTCTGCAAACATCCCTACACACAAGCTGCTGTTAAAGTAGTAAGTGTTGATCAGAAAAACTTGGAAGACTCTCAGTTAAGAGCCAGGTATGGTGGTGCATGATTACAGTCTCAGTTACTCAGGAGGCCGCAACAGGAAGATCACAAGCTTGAAGCCAACCAGGGCTACATAGCAAGTTTCAGGCCATCCTGAGGTACATAATGGGACTGTTTCAAAATGAAATTCCAAAAGGGCCGAGGCCAGGCGCAGTGGCACACACCTGTGATCCCAGCAACTTGTGAGGTGGAGGGAGGAGAATCGCAGGTTCGAGGCCAGAGGCAGCTGGTTTAAGGTAGTGAGACTGTCTCAAGATAAAAAATTTAAAAAGGCCTGAGGGTGCAGCCCAGTGGCAGAGCACTTGCAAAGTATGTGCAAGGTCCTGGGTTCAACCCCTTAGTTTAAAAAGAAAGAAAGAAAGAAAGAAAAACAAATAGGGCTGAGGATATAGCTCAATGATAGAATGCTTGCCTAACATGTACATGGCTGTAGATTTGATCCACAATACCACTCCCCCCAAAAAAAGGAAAAAGGAAAAAGTTAGAAGGATAAAATAATTTTTAACAAGTTTAATGATTATAATCAATAATAATGTAAATACTCAGAAATCAATTTCAATATTTACCAATGACTTTCATAAAATCTACTTTTAAAAAAAGGACACTGCTTTTATTTTATTTATTTTTTTGCTGCACTTGTAGATTAAATCGAGGCCCTCACACATACTTTGCAAGAGCTGTCCCACTGAGCTGCACCACTAGGCCATTTTTCATTCTTTTATTTTGAGACAGGGTCTCATTAAGTTACACAGGCTGCCTCTGGCCTCAAACTTGTGATCCTCCTGCCTCCACCTCCTGAGTCCCTGGGATTATAGGTGGAAGCCACGGCACCCAGCGAGGACCCTTGTTCTTTATGGATTTCAGTATGTCATTTGTAAATGCAATACATAAATATCCCCATCTAAATTCTAATGCAACATTCATCCTACTTATAGTTTGCCTAGTTTAAATACATGAATTATGATTCTACTCAGCCTCCTTCTCAGCGTTATTCAGGACCTCACAATATTCATTTCTTTATAGAAAATGGAAGTATTTGCTAATCTGTTACCCACTCAGCTGTAAGTGGATTAATGCTAATGCATTAGAAAATGGCTCCTATAGGTCACATCAAATGAGTAATTCCCAATATTGGACTTTATAATAAAGCCAAAGGGGCCTGCCAAATTACAGCTTTAATACTAGCTTAATAACAAGGTCCTTTTACAAGTAACTTTACTAATTTAGAGACATAAAGACTAATTGATTCTCAGAATTTTCTGTCATTGTTATTTTTTGTTATGGTGCTGGGGATGGAACCTGAGCCTTGCACATACCAGGCAAGTGCTCCACCCCCAGCCCTCTCTGCCACATTTTAATCATGCTGGTTTCAAGACAAAAAAGGTAAAGCAGAGAAGAAACACCTACCATTTTCTTTCTATAGCCTAAGCCTGGAACTCCATGAATATGCAATGGCCATTATAAAGATATGAAGGGAGCTACCAAAATGATCAACTAAGAGCTTCAAACACATTTCCTATGACAATATGTTCCTCCTCACCAATGTGCCTCAGCCACTTCCCCTCTCCCTCCATACATGCTCACACACTTTCAACTCGGCGCTTCCATTGTTTTGTCCATTGTTTTTGTTTTATATGAGCCAGAGTGTCACTATGTATGTAGCCCAGGCTGGCCTCGAACTCACGATCCTCCTGCCTCAGCCTTCTGAGTGCTGGGATTACAGGTGTGTGCCACCATGCACAGGGCACTTCATCTTTCTACTGTGGAGTCTATACTGCAATAGGGAGGGTCTTGGAAAACACGGTCCACTTCCAAACACCTGCTATGCAAATAGGCTGCACAAAAAACACCCACTTGAGTGTGGAAATGGCTTAGAAGGGCAAGATTAGCAGTACATGTTGGAAACCTAACAGTAATGTTCAAAGTGAGCAGAATAAAAAGAAAAAAGCTTGTGTTATTTTTCTACTCATAGACTCATTTGCATGGCTATCTACATACACCGATTTTTGCTTTTACCCTGGCCAGTATTTTAAGAGCAAAACTTTCCCTGTCAGTGCAATTTTTTCCTGTGAACATCAAATATGCGTTTGTTTTTAGTTGTTGTTAGGTGCCTTCGAGTCGGTATCTGACTCATAGCAACCCTGTGTACAACAGAAGAAACACTATTGTCAGTGCTTCTCTGCTGTTCATAGGGTTTTCGATGGCAGATTGACTTTTGGGAGTGGGTTGCCAGGTCCTTCTCCCAAGCCTACAGCACCTGGTGTTCCCTGGCGGTCTCCCATCCAAGTACTAACCAGGGCCAACCCTGCTTAGCTTCCGAGATCTGACGGGATTGGATGCCACAGGGCTATGGCTGCAGGTAAATATGCATTTAGGGGAAGGTAATGCTGTAACTACTATGGAGAACTGGAAGGACTCTGAGAGCTCAGGGACAGAGGACACAGGAAGGCATTAAAATTGTCTGGTCAAGGGATGAAAGTAAAGCCTGCCCATGTCTCAGGCTTCTCCTCGAGCCATTCATTTATCTTTTCATTCAACAAGTATTTACCAAGCACTAATTATAAGCTGGGCATTGTTTTCGGGACACTGGGGATATAGAGGTGACAAGGCAAGGCAGACAAAGGCTTCTCTCATGCAGTTTCTGGCCCATAGAGAAAGACTGATGTCAAACAAGTATGATAATTGTGAGGACAGTGGTTCTTGGGAAAGTCAAGTGCAGCCTATGACGGGAGCACGTACAGGATCAGAGAAGGCTTCTTAGAGGAAGTGGTAGCTAAGCTAGGGCTTAGAGGACAACTAGGAGTTGGTGATCCAGAGGTTCAGGAGGGGTAAACGGGGTGGGGAGAGCTTCCTCGAGTAGGAGCCATATGTGCAAAGGTCCTAAGGTTGAGAGAAAACTGAGAACGTAAAGGAATTTACAGCAGCGAGGCGAGAGCCCAGAGAGCAAGAGGGGAAGTTCTGAAAGATTAGGAGAGAAGACCAGAACATGATGGCTCTTGGGCCAGGGCCATGGGGGCTCTCTCTCAGATGTCACCTAGATTGTCCCTCTTCAGGACTAATCCACTCACAGCCCTCTGCTGGCAGTGTTAACCAATGACAACTGTTAGCTGAGGACTTCCTCCTGGTGATTGTTCTCCACCAAGGAAGGTTCTCTTACCCAAGGTCATATCACCTTGTCAAGGGCATCTTGTTCCCAAAGACTAGTCAATATGAGGGGATGAAGGTCTAGATCCCTTGTCTTAGCTCTGGCCAACTCTGCAGAGCCTCCCCAGCTTTGGAGGTCTCTATGGGATCACCTGCAGCTGAGACTTGGGCTGTGTTGACACAACAACCCAACTTCTCTTGCTGTGCAATCTTGCTTCCCTCGCTCCTGTACAGGTGTTCACCTCCAGGACAGTACCCAACAAATGTTGCCGTCTCCAACTGCTTCCTAGGGAAGCCCACCTGGGACAATGGGTCAAACGGCTTATCTTGGTTTCCTTTATATCTATGGAAGGGATTCAAACATGGCATAGATTGAAGATAGGCATTTATTTAAAAAAGAAATCAAGCCAGGTGCAGTGGTGCATGCCTATAATCCCAGCAGCTCAGGAGGTGGAGGCAGGAGGATCACAAGTTCTAGACCAGGGGCAGTCTGTGTAATTTAGCAAGACCCTGTCTCAAAAACTAAAAATAATGGACTGAGGGTACAGCTCAGTGGTTCAGCACCTGCAGAGCATGCAAGCACAAGGCCCTGTGTTCAATCCCCACTACCGCAAAGTAATAATAATAACAATAATAACAATAATAATAAATAAATAAATAAATAAAATGAAAAAGAAAAAAAAAGAAATCATTCTATTTGGAGACTGAATGAGGGAATGACATACCACTTCACACAAATTGGATGAGCATTAGTGAAGATATGAAGAACCTGAAATCCTTATATGTTGCTGGTAAGAATGTAAAATGGTATAGTTGCTTTGGAAAACAATATGGAAATTTCTCACAAGTTCAAAGCTATATGGCAATTCCACTTCTTGATGCACATATAAGAAATGAAATCATATCTACACAAAGAAATTATACATGAATGTTCATGACAGCATTATTTCTAACAGCTGAGAGGTACAAACAAATCAGGTGTCCATTAACCGGTAAGTAGTTGAACAAAATGGTGGCTATCTGTACTGTGGAATATTATTTGGCAATGACGTATAGATATATGCCACTACATGATGGACCTCACAAACACAAACACATAAATCTATTTACCCAAACTCTCCAGAAAAAGGCAGTGAATAGAGATGGAAAATTGAGTATAGGTTCCCCCAGGGTACCTGGTACTACAGATGAAAAGAGGGATTAACTGAAAATAAGTTTAAAAGATCTCATTGGGTGATGGTAGTGGATGCAAAACTTGGTAAATTTACCAGAAATTGTTTAAATTGTACTTTCAAACTGGAGAATTTTATGGTATGTAAATATGCCTCCCCTGAAGCTGTACCACTGTGGCATCCCATCCTGTCAGATCTCAGAAGCTAAGCAGGGTCCGACCTGGTTAGTACTTGGATGGGAGACCGCCTGGGAACACCCAGTGCTGTAGGCTTGGGAGTCCCACCTGGTAACCCACTCCCCAAAAGAAAAATCAGCCATTGAAAACCCTATGAATATCAGAGAAACACTAACAATAGTGTTTTGCCTTGTTGTATGTAGGGTCGCTACGAGTTGGACTCCGATTCAACAGCACCTAACAACAACAACAAATATACCTCAAGATATTTTTAAAAATAAATGTGGAAGAAAGTCAGAGAGTTGGTAAAGTAATTTAGCTCTGAAAGGATGGTGGCTTAGACAAGGTGGGAACAGAATTAGGGACAACAGGACTGATTCAAAAGATGCTGAAAAAATACAGCTGACAGGATGTCCGCAAGGCCTTTGCTTAGTATTTCAACAGTGTGAACTCTTGTGGCACGAACACCCTGCCCTATTCATTTTGACATAATCACACACTGACTTACATTATCAGTTAATGATTTCATGCACTGTCATTGCCTGGAGGCCAGATGAGTACATGGATGTACCATAAATAGTCAGGAACAAATGAATGGTGAAATAATTCTACATAATCAGCCTGAGGCTGAATATCATTGATTATTCTAGATTATGCTAACGCTTTTCATAATGTTAAAACAATAAAACTAGCAATTACCTTCACATAGGAGTTGCTAAAGTCATCGACACAACAGTAAAAATCAATTTGTTAGACAATAAGCACCATAATTGATAGCAAGAAAGGAACAGAAAACAAGAATCAGGCCAAAGCAACAGTTTTAATACATATTACATTTGGTTGGGGGGGTGTAAAAATAGAATATCTAAACAATCTGAACAGCATGTCTGTCTTTCTGATCAAGAGTTTGCCCAGTTACTACTTCACATCTTAAACTTGTGTAGCTCAGTGGATAGAACAGGGTCCAGGGGATGGGAGTCTGGACCTTGGCTGAACCATGCATGTGAGTATGGGCAATACATTGAGCTCTTTAACATCCAGCTTTGGAAAAATGAGATACTAAATATCTTTCGCAAAGTCAGTGGAAGACACCAATACAACTGTATATAGCCGTTAGGTAATAAAAGTATAGTCATGTGTCCCATAATGTTTCAGTCAATGGATTATATATACAATGTGATAATTTTTTTGTCAAGAGTTAGATAGTAAAAATGTTAGGTTTTGTGGGCCATAGGGTCTCTACTACAACTGTTCAACTCTGCCATTATAGCATAAAAGGAGCCATAGATGATACAGAAAGAATGGGCATGGCCGTGTTTCAATAAAACTTTATTTACAAAACAAGTGGCTCCCCCATGGGCCAGAATTGATATAAGCAAAGGAGTGTGTGCAATTTTTCTTATTTTCAGTTATAATAGTTTGATTTTGATACACCTCATCTATACCCAATGGTTTTCATTTTTTATTCTTTAAAAATTTCATAATATATGGACACAATTGAAAAAGCAAAGTAATATAATACACTGAGAATTCTCACTGCTGCCTCTACTTACTGTCTAATTTGTTCCCTACAGGTCATCATTTCTTTGGGGGGGCAGTACTTGGGGGTTGAACCCAGGTTCTCATGCATGCTTTGTAAGCCTTCTACACTAAGCTGCACCCCTAGCACTTTTTACAATTTTTTATCTTGAGACAGAGTCTCACTAAATTATTCAGGCTGGCTCTGGCCCTGAACCTATGATCCTCCTGCCTCAGCCTCCAGAGTCACCGGGGTTACAGGTGTGAGCCACCACACCCAGCAGGTCATACCTTTTAATAGTTATTTAGAGCAAAGCACATACTTCTTACCCTACACACACACATACACACACACATACACACACAAATCACATATAGTACTAGATTTCTGTTCTGTATCCTGTATTTTGTTGCATAAGACATATTTCCATAAAACAACCTACAACCTCCTCATCCTTCTTTATTCCCAGCTGCATCTGTATCCTGGGAGATCCAGCTGGCCTCCTAAAGACAGAACCTGGTTTCCGGTATTTTGCTATTACAAATAAGGGCTAAGGGAATAGACAATGGAAACTTTTACATGCATCACGTTGTACAGGTATTGTCACAGGATAAATTTCCACAAGTGGGATTTCTGGATCAAAGGGCCAATGAATTCATGATTTTGACAGAAACTGCCATGTCCTCTCCTCTGCGCAGGCTATTCCCCATTTGCATTCCCACCAGCAACACACAAGAGTGCCTTCTAACCCTGGTTGCACTGGGGTGGGGGAGAGCTGAAACACTGCTTCAAATATCCACTTAGGATCCCAAGGCCCCAAGACCACCTCGTGCTCAGAGATTCCACAGAAGTCTCCACGGGACTCAGCATATCATTCTGCTCCCGGCCAATATCTATTACAGCAACAGAAGGATATGCAGACAGATCCTAAAGGAAAAAGAAATGTGGAGTCTGGAAGAATCCATGTGTAGACTTCCTTATGTTCTCTTCCTCCCTTGCGGGGTCGCACATGGGTACCCTGCCCCAGCAATGACAACGTGGCCCCTATGCCCTTTGGAGAGTGAGGCTGGCCACCTAGGCACCTTCTACCTAACCACATCAAAACTGCAGCCTCCACGAAGGAAAACTAATGATCAGCATCAAAGATGCACAGCCTAGGTGCCCTGAACCAGCCTTACTGAGGAAGGGGTCACATTACTGCAGGGAATGGTTTACCCCCCAAGTTCCCAGTGCCAGCCAAGGGCCACCCTTGTACACAGCCTCCTAAAGATGACAGTGTCTGCTCTTTCCCTGAAGTCTCACAGGATGAAATCATTTCAGGTAAGCCAGCCAGCTCGTTTGAAAGCCATAACACCAATGACAGGAAGTGGATGTGGCTTTGGGTGAACTCTGGCTCGGGGTAACAAGCTCTGATTGGCCGGCTGCTTGCCTTGAACCACTTCACACCGTTTGAACCCAACTGCAGCTCTGCAGGCGCTGCCGCAGGGAAATGTGCCTGGCATGACAAAATTGGCTCCTAACAAAATTACTATTTATCGCAAGCTGCTGCTTTAAAAAAATGACCCCATTCTTTCATTCTGCAGCACTACAAAGGGCCAAAAAGAACGGAGGGCTGGGGCTGGCTTCAGAGATTTCCATGAAAGAAAGACTGTACCAGCTCAGTGAGAAAGCCAATGATAGAATAGATTTCCTTTGGTTTAGAAGTGAGATTTAAATGTGCGAACTCCTTAACAGATTCCTCTCTGTAGCAACCATTTCTAGAAATTCTACAAATACACGTTTTCTAATGCAACTACCTCTACCTGTACCTCCATGAAATAAACCATAAAACTACGTTCTCCAAAGCTTAATAGATTGGCTTGTCAGAAGTTCCTTCTGTCAACCTTCTAGAAGCCCCCCATTTTAAAGTTAGCTTTTTAGTTGAACTATAATGCACACGGCTGCTGCTGTAGCCTATGGCATCCGATCCCATCGGATCTCAGAAGCTAAGCAGGGTCGGGCCTGGTTAGTACTTGGATGGGAGACCACCTGGGAACACCAGGGGCTGTAGGCTTGGGAGGAGGACCCAACAACCCACTCCCAAAAATCAATCTGCCATTGAAAACCCTATGAACAGCAGAGAAGCACTGACAATAGT
>VMDO01018492.1:0-21135 GCA_007922755.1 Pedetes capensis
TACCTGGATGGGAGACCGCCTGGGAACACCAGAAGCTGTAGGCTTGGGAGAAGGACCTGGCAACCCCCTCCCAAAAAGCAATCTGCCATTGAAAACCCTATGAACAGCAGAGAAGCACTGACAATAGTGTTTCCCCTGTTGTACAGAGGGTCGCTATGAGTCGGATACCGACTCGACGGCACCTAACAACAACAACAATCTTAACATGTTTCCATATTGATACTATTCCTTTTCAAAAACACTGCATTGTGTTTACCCTCTTGTTTTGTTAACTTTTGTATCCCCAACATCCTTTGTATCAATTGCTTAATTTTTTATGGCAAGAACTATTCTTTTAAGGATTTGTACATATATTTATAATTTTAAAAATAGTGAAGTTTCTCCCTTTGAGAATGATTTTATATTTAATTTTTTATCTAACTAGCTTCTTTCCTAAAATTATACTTACCTTTAAATTTCAACTTTCATGAGAAACAGCTTTCATGATTACTAATATTTCTGATAGAAAACAAACATTCCAATTGGAAAAAGGGAAATTAAGAGGGTGTGGTGGCGCATGCCTGTAATCCCAGCTACTCAGGAGGCTGAGGCAAGAGGATAATGAGTTTGAGGCTAGCCTGGACAATATAGTGAGACCCTGTCTCAAAAAGAAAGGAGAAAAAAGAGGAAATTGCATTGAATTTATTCATTATATGGCAAATTTCTAGTTGTAAGAAGTCTGTTTAATTGGGTAAACCTTTATTATTGGCTGATTTAAGAAGTATATTATGAGGGTAATCCTAAGAAGAATAAGACATTGTCTATGCTTTAAAGATTTTCAAAATCCGGTAGGAAAGAAATGATATTTGTTGTAGGATGTCTGGAAAGAAACCATGTTTTATAATTGAAACTCTGAGTCATCAAATGTATCATGCTTTTTCACTTAAAGACTTTTCTTACTACTGGTTGCTTTGGTTATTTTAACCCTTTGTCAAAGAGCAAAAAGAAAAATGAATGTTGATTGCTATAGTAACATAAATCAGAGAAGGATATGGCAGTCCACTCCCAAAACAATCAGCCATTGAAAACCCTAAGAGGGTCACTATGAGTAAGATCCAACAACAACAACATAGTAACACAAAATACTTGACCTCTCCCACAGTTCTTTGAAAAGGGAAAAATAATGATTCACTTACTGATTTCTTACAGAGTTTCATGCTCTGGGCTTAACAGTTTGTTCAGATTATTTCCCTCAGTCCATCAGAAACTGAAAAGCAGATAGTGCTGTTTTCATTTTCAAAATGAAGAAATTGAAGCTCAGGAGGTTATGTAGTTTATCCAAGTTGACACACCTAATTTGTGTTGAAGCTGGCCTTCATATCAGGTCTGCTTAACTCAAAAGCATGTACTTTTTTTTCTCATGACCTTACTATGACAGTGAGCTACCCCCAGCCCAAAAGGATGCACTGTTAATATACTTTATTGCCCCCCATGAAGATTAGAAAGTTGTTTGCAAGTACAAGAAACAATGCAGAGGACCTGGGGTTCCCAGAATTGAATGATATTCCTGATGTTTTATTTTATTTTAAGTGAATACAGATTTTAAATATAGAATACTTTCAGTCAGTAATTCGATGTGATAAAACTGAGTTTGTGTAACATAGTCATTTAGTTTATGGCTTATGAAGTTTAAATTCCTCATATTTATAGAAACCTTAAAGGTTTGCAAAGCTTTGTTTCATACATACTAATTTTCTCAGGAAACTGAGTTTGAGAGTTTGTGATTATCAAAGGGTATGTGGCCAATAAGTGTTAGAGCTAGAACTTGAACCTAGTTTTCAAATTATATTATGTAGTGCTTTAGGAGATTTGCTCAGAGATGCTGCAGGGGCTCTTACTCTGTGGCTGAGTATAGGGAAGACAAGCAAACAACAACTCAAGCCCATGGTCCCATCTCAATTAGAGCCCCTCTGCTTTTATGACAGATATATGCTTTTATATATTTTATGTATTGGCTTTAAACATAAGATTTAATTTAGCTAGTCTTGGTGGCACATATTTGTAATCACAGGACTTGGGATGCTGAGGCTGGAGGATCACAAGTTCAAGGCCAGTTTGGGCTACGTAGTGAGATTTTTCCAGCCTGGACTACATAGTGAGACCCTGTCTCAAAAAATATAACCAAAATGCTGTTTTGTGTAAGTTCTTCAATGGGGCTGTTGTGAGGTGAATATGTGGTTTTAAAAAATTACCTTGGCAGTAAAACCCAAAATGAGGATATGTAATGATAGGGTAATGACTGGGGGGTAAATCAAACATTTCAACAAAATGAATGTCAGAACTGAATAGCTGATCGTAAACTGTAGCTTTTAAGGGGATAGGGAGTGAAAATTTTTAGCCTAAATAATGAGGCTTATTTATTCATTGATTAAGAACTTTTGGGGCTGTCTGTGAAGTGCCATGATGATCACTAGGGATGCATTGATAAATAAGACTAGGATCCTTCTCCCAAGAAGTTTACACTCTAATTAGCTTATCGTAAGTAAATATAACAAAAGTCATGGATTCTATAATAGAAATTTGTACAGGTACATACAGGGAATATTCAGTTTTTTCTTAGAAGAGCTGAGGATGAGGACTTGATATTAAGAGGGCTTGAACAGCTGTTGAATATTGAATTAGGCTGCTGTTTTTGCTAAGAGGGCAAAAGGGGAGCAGAAAAAAAAGCAACGTGCATAAAATGGCATGTCAAGTTTGAAGAACCTCAAATAGTTAAAAGTAAATGTAATGCAGTAGTGGTAGTGTAGAGGTAGGCATGGGAAGAGTGGAGAGGAAAGAAAAAAACTAAACAAGAACATAAAAGTTAAAAGTTTGTACGTTGTATTATGGTTGTGGGCTATATTTAAGAATTTTAAGCAAGAAACATCAGATTTTCATTTAAAAAGTTTTGTGTATCAGTGTCAAGATGGATTGAAGAAAATAAAATGGATGTTAAAGTATTTGTTAGAACACTATTAAAATGATCCGGGTGAGAGAGCTAATGGCAGCCCTAAAAGCAAGGCTATATAGCAGGTAAAATGTAGATACTCAGTAAATGTTAAATTTGTTCCCTAGGTTTATATTTAGAATTTCATTTAACTTCACCAGTACTTTAAATAGAATTTGTTTTGTTACTGGTGGTGAAGAATTTCTTGGTACTTAAACTTGCTTTTATTAAAAATATTTCAAAGTTGGTTCCTATTATTATAGTACAATTGCAAACACATGCCTTTTTATCCATAATTTTTAAGCTAAAAAATTGCTAAAAATGATACATTTTCATTTCCCTCTCTAATCAGTACCATCTAAACAGTGATTAAATTGTGTATCTTTTAGGAGCGAATTTTCCTTTGTCCTTGCATTTACTTTCAACTTATTTTATATGTGACTGTATCTCTTTTTGTCTCATTCCTCTCATTACATAATTCTTATTTCTGTATTTCTGTTCTTGTTTAGTTTCTTTTTCTTCTCTACTCTCTAATTAGATTTAATGTCTCAGACTTAATTTATTATCAGTTGACTACATATCTTTTATCTTTGCAGCTCTTTAAAGGTAAGAACTACATTCTTCACTTCTTCACTATCATCTGTAATGAACAATACAATGCTGGGCACTTTGACCTAGACTTTTTTGAAATTCTTTATAGTGCTATTTAATGGACTTTTATCAGTCCTTGTTGTTGTTGTTAAGTGCCCTCGAGTTGGTATCCAACTCATAGTGACCCTCATAGGGTCTTCAATGGCTGAGTGCTTCGGGATTGACTTGGGAGTGGATTGCCAGGCCCTTCTCCCATTTTTGCGGTGCTGGGAATTGAATTTGGGGCCTCAGAGACTGCAGCACAGCGCTATACCCACTGAGCATCTATGTATTGTTGAAAAAGTAGTGTTAGAAATTAGACTTATTTGCCAAGTCTGGTGGCACATGCCTATAATCTCAGCACTTGGGAAGCAGAGGCAGGAGGATCATGAGTTCCAGACCAGACTGAGCTACACAGCAGTTCCAGGCCAGCCTGGGTTACATAGTACGACCATGTCTCCACTTCCCCGCCCACTCCAAAAAGAGAAATTAGATTTATTGTATAAGTATTGAAATTGAAAGAAATGAGATTTATTTTACAAGTACTGAAAACAAAGTTGAAAATTTAGTCTGTCACGGTGGGTTTATAAAAGGAAGAATTGGAACTTTACATTGTACCTTTAATCCTGTCCCAAATCTGCCATATTAGTTAGCCTCATTTACCACCTCACTTTATTACTTATATTTTCTTAAACCCTCCAATTGGATTAATTGTTGATGATGATGATTTTCCCTTTTTGAAATATAGCAGTCTTATATTCCTGTAAACCCATTTTTTTACTAAATTGATTGCAGAGTTTTCTGAATCATGTCTACCTACTAGTGTCTGTCCACCTTTTTATAGTTTTTCAGAGTAATGTTTCTTGGCCATTATATAACTTTAGGAAATGTATAAATTGCTTAAAACAAGTTTCTAGTGATGATAGATTTGTTGACTAATTCTTAACTATTTTTTAAGTATTAAGGTAATGTCTAACATGTTAACATTTATGTAAATTTTGTTTGGGAAAGTGCCTTTTCTGGTAATAAACCTAGAAATTACATAGATATCAGAGATGAAAATCTTGGTCAAAGTCATTTCTCATAATGTGCTTAAATGGGTGTTTTGTTCCTTTTAAGTACACTGTACATACCCTAAGCTCTGTACCCTTCATTAAGAAAACAAAAACCAATAAAACTGGTGTAGAACATTTTTTATACTTCCCTTTTCCAGCACTGCACTACTTATGTCTTTTAAATGTGGACTGCTTGTTGGTAATTATAGGGAGAACAAAATGGGGATTTAAACTAAAGTACCCTAAATGAGGCTTTAGGGTTGCTTTCTCCACCCTGATTTTGTGTGCAGTATTCTCTCCTTATCTTTATTCAAGCTTTAATACCTCAAAACAGAGTTTACTGAACAGAGTGGTATTGTGTAGTTTTATTGGCCAGCAGATGGTAATAAAAGGTTTTACCTCAGTCATTCTTAACACTAGAGTAAAATATACTCCATTAAAATAATTTTATGTGAAGTATGAAATAGCTTATCAACCTATTTCAGAAACTTTCTCTGAAATTGCATACATGTACTTTTGAGAATAAAAGTTCAAAAAGATTCATTAATTATAGGGCAAGTGTTAATAACCTATTGACATGAACCACATAGTGGCACATGGACCCAATTTTTGTTATTATATATCTCTAAGAGGCCATCCTCATATTGAAATATGAAGTTTAATGTCATTGTCTTCTCTTGTCTGTCTCTTTTGTTACAAGTTTAGCATTTTCTGATAAAACAAAATCTAGTATTGTTCATATATTTGAGTTTACTAGTATGAAAATGATTGCAGCCTTTCAACTGTGTCATCCAGTCCTGTCAGATCTCAGAAGCTAAGCAGGGTGGGACCTGGTTAGTACTTGGCTGGGAGACCTCCTGGGAACACCAGGTGCTGTAGGCTTGGGAGAAGGACCTGGCAACCCACTTCCAAAAAACAATCAGCCTTTGAAAACCCTATGAATAGCAGAGAAGCACTAACAATACTGTTTCACCTGTTATATATACAGTTGCTATGAGTCAGACACAGATTTAATGGCACCTAACAACAACAGTATGAAAATGATTATTACTTATCTAAATAAGAAGATTAAATACATAAGAAAATTAAATAAGAAAACCCTCCACTAGATGGATTGACACAGTGGCTGCAACAATGGGCTTAAACGTAAATAAGAACATGTGGCTAGCACAGAATCGGGGAGTGTTTTGATCTGCTGTTCATAAAGTTGTTATGAGTTGGACTCAACTCAAGGGCACCTAACAACAACAACAACAAATAAGAAGAGACCACCAGGAAGTATAACAAGCTCCAGGGAAATTGTTTTAATTCTACCATTTCTTTGTAGGTTGTTAAAGTCTTTTATTCAGTGTTTACTGAGATTGTTGATGCCAGATGTAAAAAAAAAATATTGTTTAAGCCTTATCCTTCTCCCAGGTAGCCTGTCAGCTACCTTTTGGGTGCTATAATCTTAAGCAAGCTATATAAGCGTTCCTCAAGAAGATAATAGTACCTACTTCGGGCTGGGCACAGTGATGCATACCTGTAATCCCAGCAGCTCGGGAGGCAGAGGCAGGAGGATCTCGAGTTCGAGACCAGAGGCAGTCTGCGTAACTCAGTGACACCCTGTCTCAAAAAGTAAAAAAAAAAAAATGGACTGAGGGTGCAGCTCAGTGGTCCAGCACTTGCAGAGCATGCAAGCGCCAGGCCCTGGGTTCAACCCCCAATACTGCAAAACAAAGAAAAAACAAGATAATAGTACTTACCTCACAGAGAAAATGACCTGTATAAAGTATACTGCTTATCGTTGTTACCTACCACATAATAAGTGCTCAAGTGTTAGCTGCTGTTTTTGTTTCCATAATTATTGTTAATATTGCCATTATATTGGGTTCATTTTTCTGAAAGCAGTATGGACTTAAATTTTCAGAATTTCAGAAGAGTCAAATGAGGTTCTGATCATTGAAAGATTAAGCTTGACATATGACAGATCAATAGAATAAAAACATTTAGAGGCAAGAAGAAACAATCTTAGCTAGGCTGTAGAACAGGCAGGTATTTGAGGCTTGAACTCCCCTATATCAACTATATCAGTTGGGAATATAATATTTAATTCTTATATACCAATAATCACTTCCAATGAGGTTAGCATGCAGTACCCTAAGAACAAAAACCTTTTCCAACATTCCAGAGTTTTTTCCTCCTTAAATAATATAGGCATCTTTAGAATAATTATCTATCTTATTGTTATTGTTAGGTGCCATCGAGGTGTATCCGACTCATAGCAGCCCTCATAGGATTTTCAATGGCTGATAGTTTCGGGATTGTTTTTGGGAGTGGACTGCTACATCCTTCTCCCATTTGTGTGGTGCTAAGGATGGAACCCGGGCACTCAGAAAGTGCAGAGCAGCACTATACCAACTGAGCCAACCCTGCACAAACATCTATCTTATAGCTAGCTGACAACTCTGTAGTCATTTTTTAAAATGAAGGAGTGCTTCTAGTGTCCCTCCACAAACTACACAATAAATATGTTAATTGACCAGCCAAGCTTTGTTTATAGTGCTGCTTTATGTCTTATTTGATTGTATCACCTTGTTGTTGTTACTGTTGGCTGTTAGGTGCCATCAAGTTGGATCTGACTAATAGTGACCCTAAGTACAACAGAATGAAACACTGCTCAACACCATGCCATGCACCTGATCTCTTTATGTCTGAGCCTGTTGTTATGGCCACTATATTTCTTCTCATTTTGAGTCATGCCACATCAGCAAAAGGAGGTCCCAGGGACTCTACTTCATTCCCCTCATTAAGATCTACTCTACTTTGAGGAGGCAACTCTTCCTCAGTCACTTCTTGAATGCCTTCCTGCCTGGGGGGGCTCATTTTCTGGCATGATATTTGACAAGGCTTCTCTGCTATTCATAGGGTTTTCAGTGGCTAATTGTTCGGGAGTGTGCTGCCGGATCCTTCTTAGTCTGTCTTAGGCTTCATCTGTACTTCCATACCATCTACTGTGGGTGGGCTTGTTTGTGTCTGAAATACCAGAGACAAGGCTTTCAGCATAACAGCAACACACAAGCTCCCACAGCATGACAAGCTGACAGACACATGGGAGTGTATCACCTTAATGACACCAAAACAAATAAAGAACCAAGATCGCCAAGTCTTTGAGTTTAAGAGACCAGGATGCCAATGATGTCTCTAGACAGCAGATTTCCAAACTCTGGCAAGAAGGCTTAGAAATAATTGCCAGGAAAAATATTAGCATATAATATATCCTTGTTGTCAATGTTAGGGGTGATGTGCATGATTCCATTGGGGAGGATTTAGCGTAGATTTCAGAAATTACTTTACATGGATAGTTTCAGACACTAGAAATGTTTACTACTCAAGATCATGGAAATCCTGACATTTGAAGTACCAGCTTTGTATTTAGTAAATGTTCATTGAATAAATGAATAAAGTGGTAAGAACATTTTTTACTATATGGACAGATTAAAAAATTTATATATTCCCTCTAGACTAAAAACTTCCTGTTATCCTTTGAGGGCAGAGACTATATCAGTATGACTTCATCATTGTATTCTCAGCACCTGGCATAATACATATTATAGCAGCATATAGGAAGTGTTCAATGAAAATGAGTACATGAAAAAATGAACTTTTTTTGACAGTCTCACTCTGTAGCCTCAGACTGGCCTCAAATTCATTGTCTTCTGGCCTCAGCATCCTGAGTGCTGGGATTACAAGCACATGCGAGCAATAAATTTTTGTCCTGCAATTGCAAGCTAACTGTTTGGAGGCCATGGTTGACATGCCTTTGAAGTAGTGTTTTTCACCAGGTGTGGTCGTGCATGCCTGTAATCCCCGTACTTTGGAGGCTGGTGCACAAGGATTGTGAGTTTGAAGCCAGACTGGACTATAGTGAGGCACTCTAGATTCCCCATCTGCTCTTCTGTGCTGGGAATCAAACCCAAGGACTTGCCCATGATAGGCAGGTGCTCTACCACTGAGTTACATCCCCAGCTTGAGTCACCCTCTTTTAATAGGACTTTTTCTTCTTAATCAGTACTGTGGGGTGTATGGAAAGATATGTTCAGTATTAGGAAGCTGTATAATGTTGGAAAGTATAGGTTTCATCCTTTAGTTACAACAAAATCCTAGGATGACAAAGCTGATCCTAGTTCTTAATTATCTTTCATGCTGAACTTACTTATCTTCAACCCTAAATCAGTATGACAGTGATTAAGAACAAGGGCCCTATGGCCAGACCAGCTGGGTTTAAATCCTGACCCAAATCAAAGTATTACACTTTTCTCTGTCTTGTTCTCCTCATCTGTAATTCTTAGAAACTTATGTCCACTATTTCTTCAAAATCCTACCCTCTCCATTTTAGTTTTTGTCTTCTTCTGAGACTGTTAATTCTCTGAATGTCTGCTCTTTTTTAATTTATTTACTTATTTTTTTGTAGTGCTGGGGATCAAACCCAGGGCCTCATGCCTGCTAAGAATGCACTCTGCCACTGAGCTACACTCCCAGCCCTCTTTTTCTTTTAGCCTCCATATCTTTTATTTGCCTGCCTCTCTCTCTCTCTCTCTCTCTCTCTCTATCTATCTTCTGCAAGAGTACCTCATTCTGATGTCCTAACTCATTGCTCTTATTCTTCAACTATGCCCCTCCTGCTGTTTATACTATGCATTGACTTTAACTATTAGTTTTTATTCCTAATATCATTTTGACTCTAAATACTTTCTTTGAATTTCGTATTGGTAATATTTCTAGTAACTCTGCTTCACATGGCATATGATACCAGTTATCACTTCAGGGATGTCTGTGTCTGTATATTTTTGGAATTCATATTTCCTTTTATATAGTTTTTGTAGGGTTAGTTTTGGGAGAGGAAGCCAGCAGCCCATGCTGGTTCACAATCTTAGTTGTTTGAACTATAATTTGGGGCTAATAATAGTACATGCTTCATAGAGATATGAAAATTAGGTATTTGATGTGAAGTTTTTAGAATAGGGCACTCATGCAGCCATGCATTCAATTTAGCTTTAAAAAATCTACAGGGCTGGGGATGTGGTTCAGTAGTAGAGTGCCTGCCTAGCAGGCACAAGGCCCTGGGTTCGATCCTCATCACTGCAAAAAAAAAAAAATCTACAAAGGGAGTTGACTTGGTTTCAGATCCCAGTTATAGAATACTGTTTTGAGATGCTAAAGTACAGAGCTGGGGGAAAGGGTATGGGACCCTCTTTGAGAGTTTGAGCTGTCCCCATATTCTGCTACATGGAATGATGTTTTGTCTCTTTTGTTGCAAAGAAAATATGAAAAAAAATGATTGATTAAAAAAAGTTCCTGTTGTGGGAAATTTCCAACTAGAAAAATACAGTGTTCATATACCAATCACCTTGATTCAAGAATTGTTAATACTTTGCTATATTTGCCTTATCTATTTTTTTGAAATATTCTACAATACAAGCATTTCATTTGTAAATTTCAGTATGCATCTCTAAACATTAAGACTTTTTTTCTTTTCAGTACTGGGGGTTTTACCAAGGGCTTTGAGCATGCTAGGCAAGTGTTCCACCACTGAGCTGCACCTCCAGCCCCTTTTTTATTTTTTATTTTGAGACAGGATCTCGCTAAGGTGCATGGACTGCTTCTGGCCTCAAACCTGTGATCCTCCTGCCTTAACCTCTTGAGTATCTGGGATTATAGGGATGCACCATGGCACACTGGCCTTAAGACATTTCTTACATAATCACAATACCATAAAATGAGTAACTTGTGTTATTGGATGATGTTAGGGAATTAACAGGTCTTATAGTTACTTTTCTTTTTCTTTTTTGTGGTACTGGGGGTTGAAACTAGGGCCTCGTGCTTGCATGCTCTGCAAGTGCTGGACCACTGAGCTGCACCCTCAGCCCATTTTTTTGCTTTCTGAGACAGGGTCTCACTAAGTTACGCAGACTGCCTCTGGTCTCAAACTTGCGATCCTCCTACCTCCGCCTCCCTAGCCACTGGGATTCCAGGTATGTGCCACCGCGCCCGGCTTATAGTTACTTTTTTAATATCAGGATCCAGTCAAGATGCACATAATGCATTTTGTTGTGTCTCTGTGCTGTACCTTTTTAAATCTGGTGCAGTCACTCCCTCTCCATTCTGTGTTTATTTCCTGATGGTATATTTGAAATTATTATTCTTTATCTTATATGTTCTACAGACTGGACATTAGAAATTGGATCTAAAAGCTTGAATAAATTTATAACAGGTGCTTTAGACAAGAATACTTTGGGATATGTAAAAGGAATAATGCTTTTTTCCAAACAGAATAAGAAGAAAAGAGGATAAAGAAGAAATATATATATATATATGTATATATATATATGTGTATATATATGTATATATATGTATATATATATGTGTGTGTGTATATAATATATATATTACTTCTGTTGTACCTTTAAATACATTATCTTGGGCCCTTGGGCTAGGGGTACAGCTCAGTGGTAGAGCATGTGCTTAGCATGCTTGAGACCCCTCAGTTCAATCCAGCACCAAAAAGTAAATAAATAAGTAAAAATACATTATCTCATTTAATCTTCAGTACTTACGGTGAGCTATAGGTAGTAGTGCCTGCAGCCACAGCACTGTGGTGTCTGATCCCACCAGATCTCAGAAGCTAAACAGGGTCAGTCCTAGTTAGTACTTGGATGGGAGACTGCCTGGGAACACCAGGTGCTATAGGCTTGGGAGAAGGACCTGGCAAGCCACTCCCAAAAATCAATCCGCCATTGAAAATCCTATGAATAACAGAGAAGCACCAACAATAGTGTTTCACCTGTTGTACCTAAGGTCACTGAGTTGAACACTGACTCAACGGCACCTAACAACAACAACACAGGTAGTAGTATCCCTTTGGGGTAAGGAATCATCCAACTACTAAGGAGCAAAGTTAGCATTCAGAAAGAGAAGTTAAAAAGCAAGGCCCTTTATCTTTACATAAACATAAGCATTTTGATATTTTGAGGCAGGGTCTGAAAACTTGCTGTATAGACCAGGCTAGCCTGGAACTTGCATCGGTCCTCCTGTCTTTGCTTCTCAAGTGCTGGAATTACAGGCATGCGCCACCATGCCTGGCAACATAAGCATTATTAACAGGTCACTTGCTCTCTGTGCCGCAGCCTCTGGTAAATTGAGGCCAGCAAATTAACTTTTAAACTTAATAGTTCTAACATTTTTGGTTCTCATGTATATAAATTGCTCAGGCTTATCATGCTTCTCATTCTAAATAAAGAGAAATGTCCTTTAATCATCAACGATGTTTGGCAATTCTGATATCAGGTAATTTGGCCTATCAAACATCTCTTGACGTTTTCATTAGAAAAACTTGGTGATTCAGAAGGACATGGCTAATGGGATCTTTAGTTAGGATAGGTAGTTGAATGCCACAGTTTCTGTTTATTAATAACCTAAAATGGTATTACCCTGTTGGTTAGATTGTCTAATTCAAATGTAAGTCTTTCAATACATTAGCGGAGGAAGAGCAGCAGGAAATTGAAGCTGTGATATTTTTAGGGGAATTAAGTAGGTGAATAGTTCACTTTTGTCCCTTCAGTTATTAGATTGCATCGCTAAGCTTTTTACGTCAGATTTATTATTTTGGTCCCTTAAAAGTACAAATTGCAAGAGAGATTTGATCAATGTAAGAATTACTAGATAAGCAAATGGTCTAGAAAATACATGGAATTGTTCTAACAAGATAAAAACAAAGATCACTACAGGAAAAGTTTCTATCTTAGACAGAACTGGAACCCAAGGACATATAGAAAAATATTAACAAGTAAAAGATAGAGAAGACTTAGATGGGGAGGGTGTGGGGGGGAAGCATACGGGAGGGTAAGGGGGAACCTATATGAATAATGTACATCAAAATGCATATATGGAAATGTCACAATGGAAAGCATGTCAGAATGAATCACATTAAGGTGTACATTAAAAATTTCCAATAAAAAAAGAATTACCAGATGAGCTTATTTATATAATTTTTATCATTTAGTTGTCTTCCAATGTTTTCTTTAAGATATAATTTAAGCTGCTAAATAGCTGCTTTTGTTCCTGTTTTGTATGTCTTCTGTTTCTTTAACACACCTATAGTTGAATTAGACGACTTAATAGTGTTTGTGAGGTAAAGAGATAACATGAACTCCAGGTTAGGTAGGATGCGAATTGATTTCCAATTCAGGATCAACTGGGAAAGCTGCAGTCTCTAGAAAATCGCTGCAGTCATATAAAATCTAGAACTACAGCTCTCCACCTCACACTGGCATGTGCATATGTAATAATTGTAACAGATAACCAGATTTTAAAGGTTAGATGCTAAATATAGTATTTAGTTCTTTTAAATGTTACATAGAAAACACTCTTACCAAAAGAAGATTTTATCCTTCACCAGAGTCAGTTTGGCAGGCTTGCCTTTTCTTTCGTTGAAGGTGACAAGTTCTATAGTTGTCACTATCTTATTCATACCAACAATTTGGGAATCTGTATATATTTATAAATGCTCTTTGGCAAAGGTTATATGCTCTTGACCCAAAAATCTGATATGAGGTGTTATGTGAACTTCATTTGATAAGCTCTCTAGTTACTTATCAAATGCACTACATTTTTTCCAGTGCAGTTTGGGAAGAAACAGGCTTTAGATTTGAAACTAGAAGCTTTTTGACCAGGAATATTAAATTTCTTTACTAATAATCTAGACTTAAGTAATAAAGGGAATTTTTTTGTACCTTTTTGAGTGGGTAATATGGCAGGTAAGTATTCTAGTGACATTTTATTTCTAGATATTATAAAACTCAAATTCAAAGTGATAGCAAGCAAAATATTTTTTGAAATGTGGCAACCCCCCTACCCTACCCTCAGGCAAAGCCTTGATTATTTTTTAACAATTTTATTTTCAAGGTTGAGTTTCAGAATTAGACAGGAATTTTTGTCAGCTTGCCAGATACTTTAAACTTCTAAATAAATTAACTTAAACTTTTAATTTATCATGAATATTGTTTTATTAATTGAACTAGTCATTTCTAAAGTTTAAACTAATTTAGATTGTTAGGTAAAATAGAGACCATGCTTTTTCAGTTTGTAGGCTTTTTCACTTATTGAAGCAAAAATAAAGTTTAAACAAAGAAAAAGGTACACATTTGGATGTAATTTAAACTTCATTTTGATGACTGTTGGCTTAGTGATTATAGATTCTGTTCCAGTATTGTTTTCAATAATAGTGTTACTATAGCAACTAATATAAATGTTGCTTTAAAGAGGAAAAACAAAAATCTCTCCACTGATTGTGTTGTATATAGGATGAAATTTTTTTATTAACTTTCATAGCTTGTATTGGACTTTGCTAAACTTTTTCCCAAAGAAATAATCTGAGGACCCTGTTATACATACTTTTTTGCTTTCTTAATCTTATCATTTGTTTCTTGTATTGATAGAGTACCGCAATTAATTTTAAAGGGGAAGATATAGAAGCAGTCTATATCAGAAATCCTGTATCTTCTTTCTCTTATTGACTCACACAGCATGCTGTGGTAAAGAAAGATTTCTGCCTTCCTGATTTTGAACTGTATAAATGAATTTCTATTAAAAAATCAGTTAATTTGCTCTTGCTGTATTTTCTTAATTAAAATGAAGATTGTGGCATACATACTTATCAAAGTCCTTGGGTAGTATTGGTATGATCGCCATAAGAACAAGTGATTGAAATACTTTAAAATTTACCCATTTCTTCTGCAATCTCATTTCACTGCAGATTGGGTAATGATCAAAACAGAAAGCAGTTTTAAGGTCTTAAAAAATCTAAAGAGAATGAATAAATAGATGATAAAGGATATCTATGTAATATAAGCTCTGTGTATCCATTAAAAATAAAGGTTTATATTTGACATAAAATTATGTCCAAGGGAAGATATTAAGGGAGAAAAATAAGTTTCAAAAATAAATGTAATACAATCTCATTTTTATGCAAAACTGCATGTGTGCCTGTGTGTCTGTGAGTAAAGTGTGGAGGAATATATAAGAAATGTTACTGGTGGTTACTGCTGTGTTTTATGGTTAGATATTAATATTGTTAATAATTTTGTTAATTGTTAATTTTTTAAGTTCTTTGAACTCTTTGTTATTGTTAATTTTTTAAGTCCTTTGAAAAGAGGTTATATAGTAACCAGTAGGAACAATGTTACCAGTCTTTTGGTGTGATAGAAGGAGGAAGGTAATATGTTAGGAAAAACATCCCAAACTTACTAGTGATAGAAAACAAAGTCACATGAACTTCTCTGTGACTTATGGACATTTCAGTCAACTTTGGATTAAAAGGAACATTATTGGATGGGCAGAGGCTGAGCCTCCATCATAACCTGACTTTAGTTAGGTGATCATGCTTGATTTTGATAGGCTAGATCTTAAACTTGGAATTGGTGGGGAGAAGACATTATTAAAAACATTAGAAATGAGATTTCCCAAAATGAATGGGGCTGGGATTTAGCTCAGTTGGTAGAGCACTGCTCTGCAGCCTCTGAGGTCCCGAGTTCGATTCCCAGCACCACAAAAATGGGAGAAGGATGTGGCAATCCACTCCCAAGGCAATCCCGAAACAGTCAGTCATTGAAAACCCTATGAGGGTCGCTATGAGTCAGATACCGACTCGACGGCACCCAACAACAACAGCAAAAAGAATATCTTCTGAAGATGAAAATGATAAAATGCTGCATGTCAGGTTTAGTATAAGTATGAACTAACCTTTCACAAGATTGTCTCTGAGAATTGTTTCAGTTTTTGTATTTTCTTTCATTAAATTAACATATGCTGGTTTAAAAAATACGTCAAATGGTACAAAAATGTTAAAAGTAAAAACAAAAAACAGACCTACTTACATTTCTCCCTCTCCAAGAATCCTTCAAGGGATTATCTTTTTTATCTGAAAAAAATAAATCTGGGAAATCGAGGAACCGAGCCTCAAGAAAACAAATATTCCTTGAAGAAAAAAAATATTCCTTGTAGTGTGATAGAATACTCACTGGATATGAGTCAGGAAATGTGGTTTCTAGTCCCAGCTAGTCCTTAGCTGTATAATTGGAAAAGTTACTTTACCTCTCTAATCCTCAATTTCTACTAATTCCAAGATAATAAGTTTGGGCTGTGAAATTACAGGATGCTAAGGACTGACCTGACAAAACTCCCTGGTATCTCAGACATTTTTAAAGGGGTGTGTGTGTGTCTATACTTGCATTTTTGGAAAGGCTTCCCCTTCAACCATTAAAAAAGTAATGTCTTTATTGTGGTGTTTATAATGAGAAATAAACACTATACTTAATTGAATAGTATAAATTTTCAAAGAATTGGGTGTTTTTATTTGTTATCGGCTATTCTTATATCTTGGAAGAAGGACTCTGCAAGCCACTCCCCAAAATCAATCTACCATTGAAAACCCTATTAATAGCAGAGAAGCACTATTGTCAGTGCTATTACAGAGAATGAATCAGTGGGCACAGCTGAAAATTAATTCCTTTCCTAGTCCATGGTTCTCTTGGTCTTTTGCTTAGGTAGCTTTCTTAGAGAAGTTAACTGATACTGACTGTGGTTAAGATCATCACTTATTACCAGGCAGAAGTAAAATTATGTTGAGCCTTATAATTCATTTGATGAATAATAGAAGAGTTGACTTTTCTAATCATATTTAGCATGGTCGCTTGTTAAAAATATTAGTGTTATATAATTTGTTTTGCCTGTAGCCATACCACTGTGGCATCTGATCCCATCAGATCTCAAAAGCAAAGCAGGGTGGGTCCTGGTTAGTACGTGGATGGTAAGCCACCTATGAACACCAGATACTGTAGGCTTGGGAGAAGGACCCGGCAGCCCACTCCCAAAAAGCAATCTGCTATTGAGAACCCTATGAACAGCAGAGAAGCAGTAACAATACTGTTTCACCTGTTGTAAGTAGGGTCGCTATGAGTTGGATACCAACTCGACATCACCTAACAACAAGTTTGTTTTAGTTTTTATATTTTCTAAAGAATATTAAAGTTATATCACTTCAATCATGCTCGAGGGGATAGGCATGGGAGTCACACATCTAAGGAAGCATTACCTTTTAATGAAATGAACGCAGACTGGCACATTTCTTTGCCCACCTGGTCAGTAACTGTACTTTGGAGATTGATCTAATGAGGATAAACCTGTTCAATGTGACATAGGCCAGAGAAGTCAGATTTGGATGGCAGTTTTCCACACTGGACAAGGAGAGAAGTGTTTAGTTAACTTTCAAAGGAACTAAACCTGTTAACATCTATCTATTCTACCAGTAAACTTCCTTGAAGCCCTTTCTTTGTATGGTCTTTTAATGTTTTCTAAATTTCAACAAAGGAAATAGCATACACTGCATTTCAAAGTGAATTATAAAGTCTGTTACAGCTATATCTTTTTAAAATAAGTTTGTTTTCCTTCTTGTTAAGGAAGTAACTGTTTCAAGTGTTCATTAGAGCAGAATAAGAAGTTGTTTGCATGATATAAAATATCAGAATATGTAGAATTAATGTCAGTATTTGCTATTATACAGGAAAATACTTAGGGCCTCATGATTTGAATTTTCATCTTGAGTTATTTGACATCTAAGTTCCTACCATTTTTGGACCCTATATTCCAGGTATGGTTGAATATGTAAAGACATAATTCTTTTCAGGCATGGGCTTTGTCTATGCTAAAACTTACATGTGAATTAAGCATTATTAGATGCATATTAAATGTGAATTTAATAAGCTGTATACCTCCCTGTACCTTCATTTGATCAGTAATTAAGTTCCTTCACTAAATTCACATTCAACTCAGAAAGTATATTCTAGAAAACCTTGTTAAATCCATGGAAAATCCTTTTGCAAAATGAATTGTTTTTTGTTTATACATCCAAGTTTTCATGAGTAAATTCTTAATACACATCTTGTGAATATTTTAAATTTTTTATTAGCGCTGGTGACAGTGACACGTGCCTGTAATCCCAGCGACTCAGGAGGTGGAGCAGGAGGATTACAAATTCGAGACCAGAGGCAGTCTGCATAATTTAGTGAGACCCTGTCTCAAAAAAATAATAAAAAATAAAAATAAATATTTTTTTATTAGCGAAAGTGATTTATTTTAAACCTCTACCCCATGTCTTCTTGTATCTCACTCTCATAGTCATAATTACAAAGAACAGGAGCTTAGTGTTCTTCCAGAGCACACATATATTTTTTCCCCAATTTCTAATCATTTAATTTTTAACCTTTAAAGACACTTAGAATTCCATGTGGGGTTTTTGTTGTTGTTGTTGTTGTTGTTTGTTTTTGGTACTGGGGGAGCTGAATCCAGGGTATTGCACATACTTTGCAAGGGCTGTACTGCTGAGCTGCACCACCAGCTCCTTTTTTATCTTGAAACAGGGTCTCAATAAGTTACGCAGGCTGCCTCTGGCCTCAAACTTGCAGTCCTCCTGCCTCTGACCCCTGAGTCACTGGGGTTACAGGCATGTGCCACTGTGCCTAGCTTGTCATTTTTTAAATAGACACTATGATAATAAATTGTTGAAAAATACATGTTTAAATTTGACCAATGGGTCCTTAGAACGTAATTTATATTTGGCCTCCCTGCAATTGAAATATAAAGGTTATATGTTCCAGTTAAACTGCCTTGTATCTGTTTAGTTTAATTTAGATTCATTTTTTGTTAGTATAGTGGTTGGTAGCTGAAGCATTCAGGAAAATAAAGTTGTTAAATATGTATAAACAGGAGTAGTCATGATTTTTATTTTATTTTTTGTGGTACTGTGGGTTGAACCCAGGGCCTCACTCTTGCATGCTTTGCAAGTGCTGGACCACTGAGCTGCACCTCCAGACCATTTTTGGTTTATGTTTTTGAGACAGGGTCTCGCCAAATTACGCAGACTATCTCTGGTCTCGAATTTGTAATCCTCCTGCCTCCACCTCCCAAGCCACAGGGATTACAGGCGTGTGCCACCACACCTAGCATAGTCAGGATTTTTTAACATAAATATCCAAAATAATTACTAATTTAATATTATGGTAACATTTATCAGCTCAGTACTGAGCACAAAACAAAAGGCATATGAAAAAATTTTTTCTTAGTTGTAGAGAAAAGACCTTAAAAGCTGAAAAGTGGTAAATTTAAAAAGTTACCTCTCACTGAGGCTTGGTAGTGCACGCTTGTAAGTCCCAGCACTCAGGAGGCTGAAGTAGGAGGATCAGGAATTCCAAGGTCAGCTTGGACTACATAATGAGATTTCTTCTCAAGATAAAAAATTAAAAATGGTCTAGGGGTGCACCTCAGTGGCAGAGAACTTGCAAAGCATATATCAGGCCTTGGGTTCAACCAAGGAATAGCAAAACAAAACTTTTAATCTCTAAACATGCTACGTAAACATGAAATTCTGTCATATGAGTATGGTCTTAACATACTTTCAGGCTATTTTCTAGGTCATTTATGTTATATATTAGAAATATGAAAGTCAATGTTTCAAGTATGACAGTTGACCATAGAATCATAGAGATGTGACCTAGAGGAAGAAAATAATTCTCTATTATGTCAACCCCTCAAAACAGGATACCATACTTGCAGAACTTCTTCAAATACATAAAGAACACATTGTAGGATATCATGAACATGACTCTCTTTTGGACCACAAAGAAGAAGAGGAGTTGACTGAAGAAGAAAGAAAAGCAGCATGGGCTGAATATGAAGCAGAAAAGAAGGTTTGTTGTTGTTAGGTGCCATTGAGTCGGGTGTGACTCATAGTGACTGTATGTATAACAGACGAAACACAACCCGACACTGTTCCATGCTTGGCACTACTGTCAGTGCTTCTCTGCTATTCATAAGGTTTTCAATGACTTTGACTATTTTGGGAGTGGGGTGCCAGGTCCTCCTCCCAAGCCTACAGCCCCCAGTATTCCCAAGTGATCTCTCATCCAATTACTAATCAGGCCCAACCCTGTGTAGTAGCTTCCAAGATCTGATGGGATTAGAAGCCACAGTGGGTAATTCATTTAAAATGCTTTTTGTAGGTCACTCTTTGGGAAGAGTGAGGAGGAACAAGAGGTAATGGGAGGCGAACATGAGCAAAGTACATTATATACATGTTTGAAAATGTCACAATGCAGTCTCTTATTTTGTACAATTAATATATACTAATAATTTTTTAAATGTTTTTTCAGCCAGGCATGGTGGTGCATACCTGTAGTCCCAGCTACTTGAGAGGCAGGAGGATTTCTTAAGCCCAGCAGTTCAAGACTAGCCTAGGCAACAGCAAGACCCCATCTCAAACAACAAAAAAAGCTTTTTGGTTTTTGTGTTTATGTTAATAACTATTTGAAAGTACACTGAAGAAGAAAGGGGTCACATTTGAAGTGGATAATAATATACTTGGTCTTCAGGTATAGAGTCTCCAATTATGAGTATCAATTTATAGGCTTCAGCTACATTTGATGGTAGGGTAAAAAGAAAGAAGAAAATAGTACTTTATACTTAAAAAGTACTTATTCCATTTCTGCTTACCTATTATTGAATTGAGAGTTGAATAGGAAGCTGTATCTTTATCATTACTTAACTCCCATCAGTAACCTCATGAGATATAGTCACAAACACACAGAAGCTTGGAATTTTAGCATTTATACCATGACATCTAAATTTTGGCTGAATATTACAACACAAAATATTTTATTATTAGACATAAATGTCAATCTCCAGCAGCAACTTTATTTAAAATAATCCTATGTCTGTTTTAAACACCCACTTACTTAACCAAAAATGTGCCTGAGCATGGGAAACCTTATCCTAATACCTAAGTCCTTTTTAAAATTCTGACTCATTGTACCAAACTTCTTTAATGTTAATATGATGTTAGGAGTCTCATCACAATTCACTGAGTTGCCTCATTCTGTGTGAATTATCAGAAAAACCATCAGGGGTTAAAGCTTTCTGTGTAATAAGATCCTGGTTTCGGGTGAAAAAGGTGTTTTGTTTGTGTGTGGAAGAGTGTTAATAATTTCCTAGATCTGAGAATATGGATTCTTTTCTAAACCAGTAGGTGATGTAGAATTTCAAGTTTTAAGTCACAATGTGAAAAGTGCATAATTTTGTTTTGTTTTTAGGGACTGACCATGCGCTTCAACATACCAACTGGGACCAATTTACCCCCTGTCACTTTCAACTCTCAAACTCCTTATATTCCTTTCAATTTGGGAGCCCTGTCAGCAATGAGTAATCAACAGCTGGAGGTAAGTTGTGAAGTACAAAAATAGTTCAACATGAATTAAAGGCAATTTCAAGTGCCTTGTTTTTGAGGGTTTCCTATGTAGTAATATCACATTCTCCAAAAGATTACCTCTGAATAGACTAAGAAATTTTTCTTTTATTTGTTGACCTTTTTGAACCAACATAATATAGTAAAATGCAGTT
>VMDO01018492.1:21235-42160 GCA_007922755.1 Pedetes capensis
CGTTTCCTTTATAAATGTGCTTTATCGGTTCATTTAAGTTGTTAAATTATTGCTGCAATAAAACTCAAATTTTTATCTTCTTAAAAAGGCTGTTGGCATTCATGAGGTTTATTCCACTTTATTGATGCTGAATTTTGCTGTTTTCTTCAATTATTTATAGAGTTTTAAAACCAAATGCTGTAAATTGGCAGGAAGAATCCCTACACTATGAGATCTTTCTTCCCTATAAAATTTATCTTATATTCTTCTAGGACCTCATTAATCAAGGAAGAGAAAAAGTTGTGGAAGCGACAAACAGTGTGACAGCAGTAAGGATTCAGCCCCTTGAAGATATAATTTCAGCTGTAGTAAGCAAATTGACTATTGTCTTATTTCAGTCTCTAATTTGTGTGCCCCTACACAATTTGTTTTAATTTTTAATTATTATTCGTTTGCTACTTCTGTGGGGAAAAGAATGTAATTCCTCTTACTTGATTTGCAGTAACAAAGTATTAGTAAACTGGATAATATTTCCAAACTGTAATCCATCACATCTATCTAGATGTTGACACAAAAGAGAAATGAGTAAAATCTAAGAATTGAGAAATCAATATAGAAATGTATGCTGTGTTTGGATACACACATTTTAATTACCAGTTGCATAAATTAAATCCAAATTGTTATTTCATTCAAGAGATAGTCAACCTATGTACAGCAGTGGACAACCTAGTACCCTGCTTTTACATCACTGTTTCCTTCAGAAAGGGATAAAAGAAAGGGGAGGAGTTTGTAGAATCCTGGGTATCTTTAAGTATCTTAACTATTTTTCTTCAATTGTACAATAATAAGGAGTAATAGAAAATTTTCCTTTCAGTGGAAGGAAAACATGAATCTCTCAGAGGCACAAGTACAGGCATTAGCATTAAGTAGACAAGCCAGCCAAGAGCTTGATGTTAAACGAAGAGAAGCAATCTACAATGATATATTGACAAAACAACAGATGGTAAGCATTCTATCTCTGGGTCATGTTTAATTTTCTTGAATTTATAATAATAGGTTTGTGTGACTATATCAGTAACCACGGGTGGGTGGTCATTGACTATTCTAGAAGTTTTGTCAAAAATCTAGTAATGTCAGCTAAAGATAATGCATGTGTTCCAAAGGAGCAACAACTTCCCAGATGAGTCTTCTTGAAGCTTCTATAGGGTTTATTTCATTATAATTTCATTTTTGTACACTCTGAACACCTAGGAACTTTTGCCAGACATAACATGTTTGCCAGTTTTGAGCAACTTCTAAAAGGTATACTTTTCAGTATATTTAGTTTGAGAATAAGAAGTGGAGTTCTGGAAATTACATAATTCTCTAAAAAGCTAACATATTCCAGGATCCTCGATCATCTTTTCTAGCACAAGTCGTTTGCCAGCCATCTGCCTTGCACTGGGAAACTTCAACTCTTGACACCAGAGAATCAATTTCTGTGGCATGAGTTTTACTTAGAAAGTACGGCAAGATTGTATGGTTTTAAATTATCCTAGGAAATTTGAGACATTCCAGATAGGAATTATTCCTACTGAAAGTGCTTTTCCCTTTGGTGTTTGTCACTGAAATGTTTATTTGTCTGTCACCATATGAAGTATTCAGAAGAATGACAAAGAAAGGAGACTTGACAAAAAGTGCTGTAACTAATACTTGAGACTAATCACAATGCAGCACAAGTTACTATAGCAACTAACCCAAATGCTGCTTGCAATACAATCATCAAGTCATTAAGAGAATTTAGCCCTAAATGGTGTTACTAACTGGTTTCTACAGTAATGGTCCTGTGAATGCCATCAAATTAGTAATGGTGATAACAATAATGTGTTTTCCTTTTGGTATGGTACCCCCTTAACAAATTGATTTTAACTCAAAACTTGATACTTGCCTCTTTGAGATAGGTCATATGCTTATAATAGCTCCCTTTTCTCTCTATAGTTAATCAGCTGTGTTCAGCGAATACTTATGAACAGAAGGCTCCAGCAGCAGTACAATCAGCAGCAACAGCAACAAATGACTTATCAACAAGCAACACTGGGTCACCTCATGATGCCAAAGCCTCCAAATTTAATCATGAATCCTTCTAACTATCAGCAGATTGATATGAGAGGAATGTATCAGTCAGTGGCTGGTGGTATGCAGCCACCACCATTACAGCGTGCACCACCCCCTATGAGAAGCAAAAATCCAGGACCTTCCCAAGGGAAATCAATGTGATTTTGCACTAAAAGCTTAAAGGATTGTTAAAATCATAGAAAGATCTTTTATTTTTCTAGGAATCAATGACTTAACAGAACTCAACTGTATAAATAGTTTGGTCCCCTTAATTGCCAATCTTCCATGTTAGTTTTAAATTTTTTTTAAATAGGGCATACCATTTCTCCCTGACGTTTGTCAGTGATGTTGCCTAGAATCTTCTTACACACATTGAGTACAGAAGATATTTCAAATTGTTTTCAGTGAAAACAAGTCCTTCCATAACAGTAACAGCTCCACAGATTTCCTCTCTAAATTTTTATGCCTGCTTTTAGCGACCGTAAAATTGTCATAAAATTAATGAATTTAGAAAAAAATAAAGATTTATATATTCGTTCTTTACATATAAAAACACACAGCTGAGTTCTTAGAGTTGATTCCTCAAGTTATGAGATACTTTTATACTTAATCCATTTCTTGATTAGAGTGATTGAAATGGTCCTAATGTTCTTTTGACTGAAGTTTGAAACTGGGCTCCTGCTATATCATGTCTGTGACTGAAAGTTAGAAACTAAGGGTTATCTTTGACACAGAATTGTGTGCAATATTCTTAAATACTACTACTCTAAAGTTGGAGGAGTCTTGCAGTTATCTTAGCATTGTATAAACAGCCTTAAGTACAACCTAAGAAGAGAATTCCTTTTTCTTCTTTAGTCTTTCTGCCATATTTTATTTTCAGTTATATGTGCTGAAATAATTACTGGTAAAATTTCAGGGTTGTGAATTATCTTCCACACATGAATTTTCTCTCTCCTGGCACTAATATAAAGCACATCTCTTAACTGCATGGTGCCAGTACTAGTGCTTCATCCTGTTGCTGGCAGTGGGATGTGGACTAAGAAAATCAAGTTTTAGCATTTTAGGAGGTTAATGCTGAAGTTGTGGTTGTTAGGTTCACACCCTGTTTTATCAACAACATCAAAATGGCAGAACCATCGCTGACTTTTTAAGTTCACATGAGGAATGTGCTTTAACAATTCCCAATATAGTCAGTATTGTGAAATAATTCCTCGAAAAGATAAGAATCACTGGCTTCTATGCTCTTTTCTCTCATCATCATGTTCTCTCCCCCAACTCCCTTACATTTTCTTAAATTGTTTTAAAGTTTGATTTTTTTCAGTTTTGATCAGTGAGATGATTGTTATATCAAAACTAATTTATCTAATACCCTCTTATGAGGTTTTACTAGAAAATCATTACATTTTTTTCCTTAATCGAGCCTTGTAAAAAATGACCTATAATTTTATTCATGTCTGATTTGGTTGCTTGAGTTTCTTAAAGAAAAAGATGGTTTTTGACTTATGAGAGTCAATTCTTCATGACAAAATCATTTTGGAGATGGTGATGTAATAGGTAGTGGAAATAAAGAATTCCTCAGAAAAGAAATCTAGGTGGAGAGGACTTACTCTGGGTATCACTGAATTAGAGTGAATTTAACATTACTAAAACTGTTTTGAGTTGTTTGGATAATAAAGACATTTCCATTTTTGTCTTGGAAGAACTAGTGGTAAAACATCCAAGAGCAATAGGTTTATGAAATAGCATTTGTGAGGTTTGGTGGATCCACCCCCTACCTTCGCATGGTAAAATATCACTAACAAATTCCATATATTTGGATATTTATGCCAGCCACATAATCAAATTTATTTAATTGGGGGGGGCAGATGTGTGTTTACTTTAGAAGACAAGATTTATGAGATAAATATTTGAAGGCAGTACGCTCTGGCCAACTGTTATCAGTTGGTATTTCTACAAGTCCAGAATACTTTAAACCTGATTTACTAGTGTTGGAAATTTTCATCATGGTCTAATTATTTAACTCAAAGACATAGACCCTTTTAAACCTTTTTCACCATGGATGAAACTATGACTTAAAAATAATATTTAGAAGAATTGGAAATCAGAGTTTGAAATAAAACTTGGACCACTTTGCATACACTTTTCTCACTTGACATTTTAGCTACATAATATGTACTTTGAGTATAACATCAAGTTTTAACAAATATTTAAAGACAAAATCACATCAATAAAATACTAAAAAGCTCATTTTTATATTTGTTTTAGATGTTTTAAATAGTTGCAATGGCTTAAAGATGACGATTTAAAATGTTGCTTGTAATACAGTTTTGCCTGCTAAATTCTCCACATTTTGTAACCTGTTTTATTTCTTTGAGTGTAAAGCGTTTTTGCTTAGTATTGTGGTATTGTATATGTTTTGTCCCAGTTGTATAGTAATGTTTCAGTCCATCATCCAGCTTTGGCTGCTGAAATCATACAGCTGTGAAGACTTGCCTTTTGTTTCTGTTAGACTGCTTTTCAGTTCTGTACTGAGTATCTTAAGTACTGTAGAAAAGATGTCACTTCTTCCTTTAAGGCTGTTTTGTAATATATATAAGGACTGGAATTGTGTTTTTAAAGAAAAGCATTCAAGTATGACAAAATACTATCTGTGTTTTCACCATTCAAAGTGCTGTTTAGTAGTTGAAACTTAAACTATTTAATGTCATTTAATAAAGTGACCAAAATGTGTTGTGCTCTTTATTGCATTTTCACAGCTTTGAAAATATGTGCACATATTGTTTCATAGAAAATGTATAGCTTTTGATGTCTTGTTTAATGGTGGTTCTTTTGCACATTTAGGTATTTAATATTGGGAGATCAAGAAGTTTGGTTTTTGAATCTGTTATATACTAAATTCTGTAAAAGAAGATCTCTAACCTCAAAAAGAATTTACATACCAGGAAGCCTGTGTGTGTTTGTGTTAGTTTTGGTTGTCTGTGTGTAATCCAGCACTATTTCCTGCTTCCCAAGAGCTATATCATTTTAAGTCAAAGAAGGCAACTACCCACACTTGATACAAAAGCTACTTACCATCCAGAAATCATAGTAGGTAGATGGAAACCATATTATCTGGCCTCCAAAGAAGCTGGATGTTTTGTAGACTTCTCTCAGCTGTACTCATTTTCCCTCTTTTCACATAAAATCTGATTCTTCCTTTATGTGCTAAAAAACAAAACAAAACAAACAAACAAAAAAAACTTTAAAAGCAATTACCTGTCCTGGTAACCATTGTTTGCTTTGAGGGCAGCATTGTGTGAGACTATAGATGCTTATTCTCACAGTAAAATAGGTAAATCCTTTCACATGTTTATTTCACTGAAATTTATGTTCAAGTTATTACCGGTCTTATGTCACCAGACTCAGTCTCAAGTAACTTTTCTCTAGCCCCAAGTCAAATCTGCCCTTAAGAGAATTAAAATTTTTCCGCCATTGATGTTTTACTCAGAAGTCTGTAATCTGAGCCAATCTCAAAGAAGTGACCACAATTCAGAAATACTTTCATTTTTGAGCCGGGCACGGTGGCTGGCGCACGCCTGTAATCTCAGCGACTTGGGAGGCGGAGGCAGGAGAATCTCAAATTCAATACCAGAGGCAGTCTGTGTAATTTAGCGAGACCCTGTCTCAAAAAAGTAAAAAAAAAATCATGGGCTGGGCGTGCACCTCAATGATGCAGCACCTGCAAAGCGTGCAAGTGTGAAGACCTGAGTTCAACCCCCAGTACCGCAAACACACACAAAAAAAAGAGAGAGAGAGAAAAATACTTTCATTTTCATCTGTGCAGTGCACATACTGATTATTCTTGAATCTAATCCACATTCTTTCGGTAGTTCTAGAGGCCTACAAAATTGGGTGTGGGTTAGAATTGCATGCAGATTGTAAACATATGAGAGTTCTCGACCACAAATCTAGTACACGTGCGATTCTGAGCCACATCTGATTTTGTAGCCCTCAAACTGTTGAAAGAGTGTGGATTAGCCTCGAGAATATATGGTGTGTATATAAGGGTGAATAAAAATTTGTGTCTAAGCTCAATATCTGCCAAGTAATCAAAACTTCATGTCACTAGTGTTGGATCTAATAGTGGGACAGCACCACACTCCTAAGAGTTTTAGTCCCCAGGTAATGCACTGCCACAAAATTTTCTTTTATATACTGCCACTCCCTCCAGAATAATCTTCCAGACACCGTTGTCCTATGAACCTAAGGGAATCACCCTTCCTCCTCATACTGTAGGGATCTTTCTGATTATGACCATTTGATACATACCTTCACCATGGAAGGGAGCCTCTAAAGTGAGGCCTTTATTAATAATGGTACAACTTTAATTGGAGCAATGAAGAAGTGAGGCAAATTCTACCACTGATAGCACTTTAATCATATCTGCCTTGAATTGTTTATAATTGTTCACTTTTTTTGAGATGGTGTTGCTGGGTAGCCCAGGCTGGCCTCAAACTCACATTGATCCTCCTGCCTCAGACCCCTGAGTGCTGGGAAAATTCAAAAGTACCTACCCTTTTTAATATTCAGAACACATCACAAGCAATCTACCCAGCAACACTACACATTCTACTCCTGGACATTTAGATAAGCAAATTAGGTGACCACACTAAGAGGCTTCTACCTAGTAAATATGCCCAGATCCATCCCTGCAGGCTATATGTGAAATACATGTTGGCTTTCAAGAAGGGTGAAGAGAGCTAGCTTATCAACTGTAAGATGGGTTTTGTTTCAGGTCTATGAGGAAAAAAGTGTAGTATTGAAAGAAAAGGAACAAAGATTGAGAAGGAAGGGGAAAGACAGACTAGATTGGAGTGGGCTGATGGCCTTGAAATACTGGAGGAATAATTCAATACAGAGGATAACAGTGGTTTGTGAAGCAAATAATGTGTTCAAAGTAGCAGTAGATGGTGATTTAGGCTGGGGTAATTTGAATAGATTCGAATGCAAGGTGAAGAAAGATTGGAGACAGACTGAGTCCAGGTATTCAGTGATGAGACAATAGACAATTTGAAGGCCAGAAGGGGAAAAAATCATTAAGAAATTGTGTAGAATAGTGGACCTTTAAGATGGTGCTTGGAAGAAAAACTTTTTACTCTTTCTCCAGAGTTCAACTTTGCTCAGAATTTCTGATTTTGCATACAAAATTTCACTTAACTTTTTGACATTTCTCTCAATATGCCCATTAGTTGCATTCTTGTTCTTTCTCAATTTTTGTTGCTCCGCAGAAAGGTTGGCCCATTTAACTTAGTACAATTCTCTTTCCTCAAGCCAATTCTTCAAAGAGTCAGAGCCGTTCATGTTACTTTTCCTTGAGACCCATCCTTTCAAAGTGCTAGTATCCGTTGTGCTAATGTTGTATTTATAAGCTTCCCTTAGAGTTTTCAAAGTGCTTTGTAGTTATTATGTATTCACCTGTATACAACATATTTTTAAGAGACTGAAGAGAATAATTACATTCTTTTCATGACAAGCTAAAAGTGAGACCAAAATGAAATCCATTGCACTTAAGAGGTAGAAGACATATTCTAGTTAAATTCTCTGGGTCTTTCATGTCTCATCTGAAAAAATGAGTCTGTAATAATACCTTACCTGTTAGCAGACAGGGGAATGGACCAGGTGACTTCCCAAGTCCCTTTCAGCTCCCGGAGTTGAGTTTAACTATGAGCAAAGCAGTGTGAAGCCAAAAGGCAATGTATTTGTCTAAGGTTACAGGGTACGTTTGTGAACAGCACTAGAAATCCCTTCCCTTTGGCTAACCCTCTCCCCCACTAAGCTATACCTTTTCTTTTCCTCTTGTTTAGAAAAATGAGAGGTCTGACAGGCATTTTAATGACAAAGCGGATAAGTCACGTTGTAATTGGCTCTAATTACCACTTCCACTCACTGTAACCTCCTTTATCTTTTGCCCAGAGGCACTCCCAGAGCTGCGTTTCTTACTGCCTCTGGAACTCATTGCAGAAAGTGAAAAAACATTTTTAAGTTTTTGATTCTCACATCTTGGTTGCCTGCTTGGAATAGATGTGACAAAACATCAAGCTAACTATAAACTGGCTTTTGTGAAGTCAGTGTTTAAGCAAATTGATAATTTCCCATTCTGTTGTTCCAAACTAAAAAGCCAAATTAGAGCAATGATTAGGTGGCCTGACCTGGATAAAGTCTATGGTGAATAGAAGGCTCTATTTGTTTATGTTGACTCTTGTGTAACAGCATGTACCTTTTGGGGTTTGGGTTTTATAGTCGAATCGCGACAAAAACTATGAAAACTAATAGAAGAGTGAAATAGTAATCACTTTTTTTTCTGTAACAGCTTGTCTCCACATGCCAGTGGGGAAGCAGGTAGAAGCCTGTGTCTAGCCTGCTGACTATATTTCAATGAAAACAAAACCAAACTTAAGAAAAGGAGGAGGGAACTGTGGTTTATAACCATCCAAGGTCTTGTTAGTTCATTCCCAGTCCTTGGTAGGTTTTCAACAATACAGCATAGAAAGGTTGGGCTTCAAAGGCTTTAGTGATGCAGAATTGCTTGGATCTTATCCTTCTTAACAAAGGAAACAATTTATTCTATTAGCAAATTTTCCACCCTCTGTTCCCATGTCTTGCACACACTATTCCTGGATGTGCTAAGCTCAAAGTGTCTGCCTGCGATTTTTTTCCCTTTTCTTCTCCAAACTTACTTTCTCCAACTCTAACACACCCACACACCCCACTTACAATGAGGGGGGGGGATGTTTGTAGAATCAGAATGTTAGAGATGTCAGGAGTCTTAGAGAACTTGTAGCTCAGCCTTTTACAACCAGGAAAACAAAGGCAGCGAGTGGGGGAGGCACCTAAGGGCACCCATTTCTTCTATTTTCTATTCCAGCTCTCATTCCGCTCCATTCAGATTTCTCCTATTGTATTACAATTCCAATTCATTTTTTCGATCTGCCAGACCACATAAGCAGATTTTCAGAATAATTGGTATGGAACTAATGTTTAGAATGAGAACTATTTGTGGAAAGCGGAGGAATATGTGAACCAAAATGAAAGGGAACCAAATTCTTGTGTGAGTGGCGACTGTAAAATGGGAAGACCACAGACATGTTCCTTAAGCCTTTAATTTGGCATCCAGAGCATTGGCCTCAGGGATATTTAATTTGTTTAAAAGGTTTTTCTTTCACCACACTTAGCATGGTTTAGACCAATAGGATCTAGGGGCTCTGTTCTACTTTCTGTATCTCAGTGTCTACTGTCAAGAATGGAATCAGCCTTCCTCAGACAAGTGAGAAATACTGACGTAGTCACAAGAAAACAAAATAGAAAGCTTTGTGTTGTTATAATGTCTGTTAGAATTGGGATGATTATTCTTGAGTTAGAGACATGGGCTGCAAAGATCATGACTAGTTTATATACTTCCAAAGAACTAAAAGCCAGTAAAATGATTTTGATGTGCTAGAATTGAGTTCCTTGTTCTCTCTATGTAAACTTGGACAAGTTGTTTCACGTTTCTTAATCTTTTCTCACAAAGCAATCAAGATTCATTGAATGCCATTTGTGTTTCCATCATTATAGTCAGTCACATTTTGTTATTGTTTTGCAGATAAAGAACTAGTTTGAAAATAATTAAATTATTTGCCCAGTGTCACATAACTTCCTTGGACAAGGCAGGATTCTATGTTTTTGCCACTGAACAAGCCTGCAACTTTTCCTTGATGGACTATTTAATTCCAGCCTTTTGCAAACCATTGCAACTACATTATCATTTTGTCCTTTTGCATATCAGCTCTCACTTGTGTGTTTTTACTTTAAGCAAAGCCTTAAAAAACAGAGTACTACCCCTGGTGTTTTCAAGGCATTCCCTCTTGTCCCTCTTGAGTAGTGCCTGAGGAGTTTGCCTTTCTCCTTTCATTTCCGTCTGTGATCCAAACAGGTTTCTGAAAAACCCAGTCTGCATACTTTAAAATATGTTTTAACACATCACAACTCATTTTTTTGGACATGGGGGTCTCACTATGTTACACAGACTGTCCTTAAATTCCTGGGCCCAATTTATACTGCTGCCTCAGCCTCCTAAATCTCTGAACTTGCTTTTATTGCAGTGGATTCCTCATAAGCTCAATTAGTCACCAGTCGAGAGCTCTAAAGATTGAAAGATTCTGACCTAATTGATTGTTCATTGTTCCACCTGATGAAGTTTAGGCAACATTTGAGAGAGGCCTTAAAAGAAAACTAGAAGAGCCAGGCAGGGTGGCACACACTTGTAATCCCAGTGACTCGGGAAGTAGAGGCAGGAGGATCGCAAATTGGAGACCAGAGGCAGTCTGTGTAACTTAGTGAGACCCTGTCTCAAAAAGTAAAAAAATGGGCTGGGGGTGTAGCTCAATGGTCCAGCACTTGCAGAGCATGCAAGAGCAAGGCCCTGGGTTCAACCCCCAGTACCGCAAAAAAAAAAAAAAAAAAAAAAAAAAAAAAAAAAAAAAAAAAAAAAAAAAAGAAAGAAAATTAGAGGGGCCGGGAGTGGTGGCTCATGCCTGTAATCCTAGCACTCAGGAGGCTAAGGCAGGAGGACTGAGACTTCCAGGCCAGTCTGGGCTACAGAGTAGGACCCTATCTCTAAAAAGCCAGGGACTGGGGATGTATCTCAGTGGTAAAGCACCTGCCTAGCATGTGCAAGGCCCTGGGTTCCAACCCCAGTTCTGCCAAAAAATAATAGTAACTAGAATACAGACATGTAGAGATTAAGAAGGAGGGTATCATTTTAGGCAGAGGAATCAGACACAAACATATGTAGGCATCAAAGAACAACGCAGAATAGGATAATTCCAAGAAATATCATGCTCTGTACTCGTGCATAAAAAGCCCCATTTTATCCAATAGTTGCTACAATGCATAATTTATAATTAAATGATGTGGTAGGCACAGTGAATGTTCTGCAAAGATACTCAAGTCCTAATCCTGGTGCCTGTGACTATGTGACCTTCCAAGGCAGAGGATAATTAAGCTTGTAGGTGGAATTAAGGTTGCTAATCAAGTGACTTTGTGATGAAGGAGATTCTCCTAGATTATCTAGGTGGGCCTCATATAATCACCAGGGGTCTTTAAAAGTGAAAAAGGGAAACAAGCAGAGTCATAGAAAGATATTAGGAAAGAAAGCCTCAGATGAAATGCTGTTGGCTTTGAAGATGGAAGAAGAGGGCCGCAGGCAATGGATATGAGTGGCCTCCAGCAGCTGGTAAAGGCAAGAAAAAAAAAAAACCTTACTCAAAGCCTGCAAAAGGAACACAGCTCTGCCGATACCCTGATTTTAGCTCAGTGAGACCTGTGTCATATTCCTATCCCAAAGAAGTATAAGATAATAAACGGTTTTTGTCTTAAGTCACTAAGTTAGTGATGATGTGCTATGGCAGCCATAGAAAACTTATGCAAATGGTTATTTGTGTGATGCTTACTGTCTGTTCCCTGGTTACGTATCTATTTTGCTCAATTCATTATTTTCTTGGCACCTGACACAGAAAAAGTATGCTATAAATGATGAATTTATGAATGAATTTATGTGTGAATATCTTACCATTTATCTTACATGAGGGCATAACGACAATGTCAAAGTCAATTTCTGTGTCCTTGAATGTGTATGTCTGTTTCTGTCTTTTTGTGTGTGTGTGGTACTGGGGATTGAACCCAGGGCCTCACGCTTGCATGCTTTGCAAGTGCTGGACCACTGAGCTGCATTCCCAGCCTGTTTTATTACTTTTTGAGACAAGGTCTTGCTAAATTACACAGACCGCCTCTGGTCTCGAACTTGTGATCCTCTTGCCTCTGCCTCCCCAGCTGCTGGGATTACAGGCATGCACCATCATGCCCTGGCTTGTTTCTGTCTTTTTCTTTAGGGCTCTTTGTATTTCTTTTTTCCTTCTTTGTTCTCTCTTCTTTCTTTGTTACTTCTGTCTCCCTTCTTGGCTCCATCTTTGGTTCCTTCCTTCCTTTCTTTCTGCCTTCCTCTTCCTTCCTTCCCTCCTTCCTCTTTACCTCCCTTACTTCCTTCTTTCCTGTTTTTGAGACAAGGTCTTGCTATTTAGTCCAGGCTGGCCTATGAACTCTCAATCCTATTGCCTCAGGCTCCTGAGTGCTGGGATAATAAGAGTGCACCACTATGCCCAGCTCTGTATTTTTTAAGTGGCCACAACAAAAGACTGAAGAACACCTTGTAATTCCTTATTATGTTTATAGAATAAGGTGTTATATTTTCTGTTCATGATTTCTGCAAATAAATAAGCAGTATAATTTATTATAGTAAAAAATTGCTTTGTATTCAAGGGCCCCTTCGTTTCTTAACTATTTAACTTATATCAGTGAGTGAGTGATTCTTGATAAAAGTTTCTCATCTCTGATGTAGGATGATGTATAGAGTCCAGGGGTAGAAACATCCTGCTAGAAGCTATCCCTTTGTGCCTGCTGGTGGGAACTTTTTTCTTGATTGCATGTCCCACGTTACCCACACAACATAATTTACTGTTAATTGAGAAGAAATTATCTGACTTTGTCTACACAGAAGAAATCAGATCCCCTGTTAGCATCAGAGTCATTCAGTTTTTTTCCTAGATCCACCCCCTGACAGCTGAGTTTTATCATAAGGATGTTAACGTTTAAATGGGATGCACTAGGATCCCAAGGAAGACATAGAACCTATTGTTCACCTACCAAACTGAGCCTGTTCTATGAAACAGAATGTGCTAATGAGCGGTAAAACTTTTGGTGGGAAAGTTCTTGAAGTTTCTATCATTCGAGAACATTTAGAGAAATCTTCAGTTTTAGAAGCGAAAGGACCCTTGGGATCACTTGGTCCAGTGCTTTCTCAAACTTTAATGTACACAAGAATCACCCCAGGAGCTTGATAAACGTTAAAGTCTCAGGGCTGGGGATGTAGCTAGTTGTAGAGTGCTTGCCTAATAAGTGTGAGGCCCTGGCTTCCATTCCCAGAAACAGAAACAAAACAAAAACCCTTTTAGATTCTGATATAGTAGGTCTGGTGTCAGACCCAAGGATTTGCACTTCTAACAACTTCCCAGGTAATGTTTATGCAGCTGGTACATGCCTCAAGAACCAGGAGGACAGTAGATCTAAGGAACTCAGGGATGCAGAATTTGCATTCTGTGCAGGGGAGTGGAAAGTGGGAGCTCTTAAGAACCACAGCCTCAGGGAAGACATCTGAGCTTCTCAGAAGTTGAGATCCCCAGACCTAGGCCCTGGGCCAGACTACAGTGGGGTTAAGAAAAATCAGGAAAGCAAGTGTATTAGGGCAATGAGCACTAGCTACCACAAGACACAAAGCTCAAAAGCTTGGCACAAATACTTGACTGGCCTCCCTGTTGGACAGACACACACACAGGATGTTAAAGATGATAGGAAATGGAGATACAATTATTCTTTTTTCTCCTCCTCCACCTCCTCTCTTTCTTTCTTCTTCTTACAGGATCTAACTATGCAGCTCAGTTTGCCTTTGAATTCATGATCCTCCAGCCTCAGCCTCCCAAATGCTGGGAATACAGGCGTGCACTATCACACCCAGCTTTTCTCTGTTTTTTAAATCTTTATTACACCAAGAGCCTCCCCTCTTGTCAGGTCAATGAACATTTGTTAGTCACTGAGTTGCCCTCACTGTGACAGGAATGAGAAAAAAGTTGAAGGGAGGCTGGGGATGTAGCTCAGTGGTAGAGTGGGTGCTTAGCAGGCACAGAGCCCTGGGTTTGATCCCCAGCATACACACCAAAAGAAGTTGTGGAGAACCCACTAATCCTGATCCTGGCACTATAAGTTTATGTGTATGTGTATCTTTCATTTATGAAGTACCTTCTGTGTGCCAATCACTGTCTGAGGTTATTTATACCTACTATATAATGCCTGTTGTTAGGTGCCATCGAGTTGGTGTCCGACTCATAGCAACCCTATGTACAACAGAGGAGACACTATTGTCGTGCTTCTCCATTATTCATAGGGTTTTCAATGGCTGACTGATTTTTGGGAGAGGGTTGCCGGGTCCTTTTCCCAAGCATATAGCACCTGGTGTTCCCAGGCGGTCTCTTATCCAAGAACTAACCAGGTCCGATCCTGCTTAGCTTCTGAGATCTGACGGGATCGGACACCACAATGGTATGGCTACAGGCACGCAACAGTTCTGCATTATTTACCACCATTTTATATATGAGGAAACTGAAGTTTATCAAAGGCTCACACAAACAAAATATAGAATATCCAGGTTCAAAACCAAGTCTGCCAGCTGCAAAGCCCATCTTTTCATGGCATGGCTTGCAACCCATTTAGGATGATAGGACTGACGTTCTTTTCCTTTCCTTCTTCCTTCCTTCCTCCCTCCTTCCCTTCCCTTTCTTTTCCTTCCCTTCCCTTTCCTTCTCCTTCCTTCCTTCCTTCCTTCCTTTCTCTTTCCTTTTTTCCTTTCACAGTGCTGGAGGTTGAACTCAGGGCCTCGCTAATGCTAGGCAAGTGCTCTACCACTGGGCCATACCCCAACTCCAGGGTTGATGTTCCTGATGTACACTGGACCAATCTGTGATCAGGTGGTAATTTGTGGCACAAGTGAAGACAAAGTGATGTGATACAGAGCATGGGATTGAAATTCAGCAAACTATGGAGCCAATTTGATTCTGCCACTAATTATGTGTTGTTGTTATTAGGTGCCCTCTGTACGTACTTTGAAATATATTACCCCCATGCCAGGTGTGGAGACACAGGCCTGTAATCCCAGCAGTCAGGAGGCTGAAACAGGAGGGTCATGAGTTTGAGTCTAGCCTGGGTTACATAGTAAGACTCTCTCAAAAAAGCCAAAACCAAAACCAGCCAAACAAAAATTACTTCTCAGCCTTTTGGTTACCATGATGTGTAAAAAAGCCAAAGAACAAACAACAAAAACAAAACAAAACAAAACAAAAACAACCCAGGCATCTTTCTATTGAAAAGTCTGCACTTACTCACTGAGCATATGCTTTTGCCCTGTAATAAACTTCCTCCCAATTCCTTTAAAAACACGCACACAAAAAAAGACTAAAAACCACTAAATGATCATTGATGAAGGGTCTGACTGTATAATTTACAGCCATTTAATAGATCTATATTTACCAATATGAGAATGTCTAAGATGTATTAGGGCTGGGATTTGGCTCAGTTGGTAGAGCACTGTGCTGCAGTCTCTGAGGTCCCGAGTTGGATTCCCAGCACCACAAAAAATGGGAGAAGGGCCTGGCAATCCACTCCCAAGGCAATCCCGAAGCACTGAGCCATTGAAAACCCTATGAGGGTCGCTATGAGTCAGATACCGACTCGATGGCACCTAACAACAACAACAACAACAACAACAACAACAACAAGATATATTATAATTAAATAGAAGCAACGTGTATAAAAGTGTATGTAGTATGTTACAGTTGGTGTAAACAGAGCTAAGACATGTAACAATAATAGTTAACATCTTTTGTCCATTTACTATGACTCAAGCACTATTCAAATCATTTACATATTATAGCATTTATATAAGCAATATACTACTTCTATATTGTTTTTACAAAAGTGAGATCATAAGCTGCATATTTTACAACCTGCTTCTTCTTAACAATATTTTGAAAACATGCTTTTATTATGTCAAAAATATACTTTACAACATCATTGTTAGGGCCTCAAGGCAGTCTGCTATACAGATGATTATACATGTTCATTGTAGAAAAGTTGGAAAATTGCATAAAAATATAGAAAACAAAGATAAAAAGCCACTTCTCAGAGACAACCACTCAACCTTTGGCCTCATTTACCTCTACTCTTTTTTCTATTCATGAGTATATATTTGTGCTACATTTACACAATTAAGATCATAGTGTGCAGCAATTCCATATATTGCTTTCCCCTCTAAATTATCCTGAGAAAATGTTTCAATGTTGTTTTAGGTATTGGTCAACTTCACTTTATCTATTTTACATTTTTAGTTTTTTGGTTATTTGAGACATGGTCTCGCTATGTTCCTCAAGCTGGCCTCAAACTCACTAGGTAGTCCAGTCTAGCATCCAACTCATGATCCTTTTGCCTCAGCCTTGTGAGTCTGGGATTACAGGAGTGAGCCACCACACCTAGCTAAACTCATTTTAAATTGCCTGCATTTTGTGCTTATTTGCATGTTTTCACTTTTTAAAAACAAAAATGTATTGTTTGTAAATGATAATAAAATGTTATAAAAACAAAAATAAATTGTATAATAATTGATCACAGTGATGTACTATAACTTGTACCTATTTTATGTTATTGAAAGTTAATGGGTGTTTTTTTTTTTTTTTTGCTTTTATACATAATGCTTCAATGAGCATCTTTATGTACCTTTGCATTTTTAGATGTGGATTTACTGGTTAAAAGGCATGATCATTTTAAGGCCTTTTTTATTTACTCGTTTATTTATATTTTGTGGTACTGGGGATTGAATCCAGGGTCCCATGCATACTAAGCAGGTGCTCTACCACTGAGGTACTTTCCCAGCCCTAATGTTCTTGACTTATTTATTTTTATTTTATTTTATTTTATTTTTTTCAGTACTTAGGGATTGAACCTAAGACCTCACACATGCTTTGCAAGTGCTCTACCACTGAAGTGCACCCTCAGCCCATTTTTTATTTTTTACTTTTTACTTTGAGACAGGGTTTCGATAAGTTATGCAGGCTGCCTCTGGCTGTGAACTTGCTATCTTCCTTCCTCTACCGTTTGAGTTGCTGGGATTACAGGTGTGTTCCACCACATCCAGCTAAGATTCTTGATTTATATTATCAAATTACATAATCAGTGTCCTTCCAACACCAGTATATGATTGTGTCTAGTTCTCTGATACTCATGGTTTCAAGTATTGTGTTAGCCTTCCATTGTTGTTAGGTGCCGTTGAGTCAGATCCTACTCATAGCAACTCTATATACAACAGAATAAAACACTACCCAATACTGTGACATGTACATGACCTTTTTCTATTTGAGCCCAATGTTGCAGACTTTATGTTTCTTCTCATTTTGAGTCATGCCACATCAGCAAAAGGAGGTCTCGGGGGCTTTACTCCACTCTCGTCATTAAGGTTGACTCTAAGGAGGCAACTCTTCCCCAGTCATTTCTTGAATGCCTTCCACCTAGGGGGCTCATTTTCTGGCACTATATTTGACAGTGCTTCTCTGCTATTCCTGTGTTTTCAATGGCTGATTGTTTTGGGAGTGGGCTGCTGGGTCCTTCTCCCTAGTCTTTCTCAGTTTGGAAGCTCAGTTGAAACCTATCCACCATGGTACCTGAATACCAGTGGTATAGCTTTCAGCATCACAGCAACACGCAAGCCCCCACAGCATGACAAGCTGACAGATGTGGGGGATCCTTCCATTAGTGTGACAAAATACCCAAGACAATTTATTGGAAGGAAAGGTTTGAGCTGGATGTGGTGGTGCATAATTGTAATCCCAGCACTCTGGAGGCTGAGGCAGGAGGATGGTCAATTTGAGGCCAGCCAGGGCTACATAGGGAGAATCTGTCTTGAAAAACAAAAACAAACAAACAAACAAAAAACAAGCCAAGCCCAGGCATGGTGGCGTATGCCTGTAATCCCAGCAATTTGGGAGGTGGAGACAGGAGGATCGCAAGTTCAAGACAAGAGGCAGCCTGTGTAATTTAGCAAGACCTTGTCTCAAACAAACAAACAAAAAAGCTAAAACAATAAACTGAGAGTGCAGCTCACAGGTATAGCACTTGCAAAACGTGCAAGCATGAGGCCCTGGGTTCAAATTCCCAGTACAAAAAAACCCCAAAACTTTGTTATTTTGATAAGAAGAATATATTTCACTGTTTTACATTATATTAATTACTTTTCAAGTTGAAAGGTAAATTGTTTATGTTTGTTATAAATTGTGTATCTTCTTTTGTCAATTATGTTTTTTGCTTGCATTGTATTGGAGGCTTAGTGTTTTTATGACAAACTTATATGAGTCCTATGTACATTAAAAACGGCTGGGATTTAGATCAGTTGGTAGAGCACTGCTCTTGATTCCTAGTGCCACAAAAATGGGAGAAAGACATGACAATCCTCTCCCAAGACAATAAGCCACTGAAAACCCTATGTGGGTCACTATGAGTCAGACATGACTCCACAGCACCTAACAACAACATGTATATTAAGGTTAATAACTTTTTTATTTTGTGCCAAATATTTAACCAGTTTTTTAAAATTTTATTTTGAGATTGTTGTTGTTAGATGCAGTGGAGTCGGTGTCTGACTCATAGTGACCCTATGTACAACAGTCAAAACACTTTTGTCAGTACTTCTCTACTGTTCATAGGATTTTCAATGGCAGACTGGTTTTAGGGAGTGGGTTCCTGGGTCTGTCTCCCAAGCCCACAGCACCTGGTGTTCCCAGGTGGTCTCCCATCCAAGTACTAAACAGGCCTGACCCTGCTTAGCTTCCAAGATCTGACCAGATCAGATGCTACAGGGTTATGGCTGCAGGCTTCTAGTTTGAGAGAGTCTTGCTAAATTGACCAGGCTGCCTCTGGCCTTGAACTTCAAATACTCCTGCTTCAGTTTCCCAAGTCACTAGGATTACAGGTGTGTGCCACAGGGCCTTTTATGTATTTAAGAGTTTCCAACTTCTTAATATTTCCCTTAATGTTTTCATCCTTTAACAGCTTATTGAGGAAGCCCTTCAATAACTAGAGAAACTTGATCATGTTGAAAGCACAAGGACTGCATGGAGTAGTTGGGACCAAGGGTGCAAGAAAAAGACACAGTTTTCAGAGAGGAAGGAACACTCTCTGAGAAAGAAGGAAAGGAAAAACCTGTCTTAAAAACAGCTGGAAGGAAATTAAAGGAGACCTAAATGAATGGGGAATGGAAAGACTTTTTTTTGGGGGGGGTGGCACTGGGGAGTTGAACTCAAGGGATCACATATTCTTTGCAAGCATTCTACCACCAATATGCACCTCCAGCCCAGTTTTTACTTTGTATTTTGAGATAAGGTCTTACTAATTTGCACAGGCTGCTTCTGGCCTTGAACTCATGATCCTCTTGCCTCCACCTCCCGAGTCACTAGGATTACAGGTGTGCATCACCACACCTGGCTGGAAAGACATTTTATGTTTAGAGATTGAGATACTGAAGATGGCCATGCTCCTCAAATTGATCATGTAGGGCAACAGGCCCCAACCTTTTTGGAACCAAGGACCAGTTTTGTGGAAGACAATCTAATGCTGCCCCTGATCTGACAGGAGATGGAGCTCAGGCAGTCATGTGGGTAATGGGAGGGTTGTAAATACATATGAAGCTTCGCTTGCTTGCCTGCCACTCATCTCCTGTTGTGTGGGCTGGAGGTGGGGTCATTGGGGACCCCTCATCTACAGATTCAACACATTATTATAATCCCAGAAAACTTCTTTGTATAAACTGGTAAGCTGATTCTAAAATTTGTATGGAAATGCAAGGGACCTAGAATAGGTTAAAAAATTCTTCAAAAGAAAGGAGAAAGTTGGAGGACTCCACTTCCTCATTTCAAAACTCACTCCAAATCTAAGCATGATTGTGCTTAGCATGATTGTGATGTGCTAGCATAGGATAGATATATAGATCAATGGATGGACTTAAGAGTGCAAAAATAAATCCATATATCTTTGGTCAGTTGAGTGTGTGTGTGTGTGTGTGTGTGTTTGCGTGTGTGCACGTGTGTGTGTGCATGTGTGGTGCTGAGTATCAAGCCCTCTGGAGCATGCTAGGCAAATGCTCTGCCACTGAGATATATCCCCAACTCCTTAATTATTGATATGGATGTTATTAATATTCAGTAGAGGAAAGAATAGATTTTTCAACAAATGCTGCAGCAACATCGGGTCATATACATGCAAAAGAGTGAAGCTGGATCTCTAAATCATATCATATACAAAAATTAACTCAGAACGGATAAGTGACCTAAATATAAGATATAAAACTATAAAGCTCTTTGAAGAAAACAGAGGGGTGTTTATGACCTTGGGTTGTTGTTGTTATTAGGTGCCGTCGAGTCGGTATCTGTTCCTCTGTACAACAGGGGAAACATTATTGTCAGTGCTTCTCTGCTGTTCATAGGGTTTTCAATGGCAGATTGATTTTTGGGAGGGGGTTGCCAGGTCCTTCTCCCAAGCCTACAGCTTCTGGTGTTTCCAGGCGGTCTCCCATCCAGGTACTAACCAGGCCTGACCCTGCTTAGCTTCTGAGATCTGACAGGATCGGATGCCACAGGGCTACCGCTGCAGGTGACCTTGGGTTAGGTGATGGTTTCTTATATATAAAACACCAAAAATACAAGTAATAAAAAATAAATTGAACTTGATCAAAATTAAAAACTGGAAAAAAAAACTAACAAAAGATTTAAAACATTTGTGTATCAAAAGACTTAATCCCAGTGACTCAGGAGGTGGAAGCAGGAGGATCACAAATTTGAGGCCCGAGGCAGCCTGCATAATTTAGCAAGACCTTGACTCAAAATAAAAAAGTGAAAAATGGGCTAGGAGTGCAGCTCAGCGGTATAGCACCTACAATAGCATGTGTAAGGCCCTGGGTTCAACCCCTCAGTAACCACGTCACACACACAACATTATCAAGAAAGTGATGGGATTGGGGATTTAGCTCAGTAGTAGAACATTTGCCTAGCAAGCTTGAGGCCCTGGGTTTAATCCTTAGCACAAAAAAAGAAAGAAAAGACAGGAGAAAGAAAGGAGACAGAGAGAGAGAGAGAGAAAGAGAGCGAGAGAGAGCGAGAGAGCGAGAGAGCGAGAGAAGAAAGGGAAGGA
>VMDO01018493.1:0-42049 GCA_007922755.1 Pedetes capensis
TTTTTTTTTTTTTTTAAGTTTGTTGAGACAGGGTCTCACTAAATTATGCAGACTGCCTCTGGTCTCAAACTTGTGATCCTCCCACCTCTGCCTCCTGAGTTGGTGGGATTACAGGCATGTGCCACCAAGCCTGGCTATTTATTATAAATTTCTAAGAAAAAATGTATTAAGCTGAAAATCACCCAGGTGTGGTGGCACACGCCTTTAATCCCAGCAATTTGGGAGATGAGTCAAGAGGATCATAAGTTCAAGGCCAGAGGCAGTCTGTATAATTTAGCAAGACCCATCTCAAAATACAAAGTAAAAAGTGGTCTGGGGGTATGATCTAGTGGTTGAGCACTTGTGAAAAGCTTGTATGAGAGCCAAGTTCAATTCCTCAGTACCAGGGGAAAAAAAAGGTTAAGGTGAAAATTAAATGGAAGTATAATAAGCCCCCTACACACACATTGAATCCTGCAAAAGTCCAAGGAATGAGCCTTTAGGAAGACTAAATCCTATATCACTTTAAAAGAGTTCCTACTGAGATGGTGCCAGGTAGACAGATTCTCTGAAACAGCCGGCTGGCTGCCCACTCCATTACTAGTAAAGTCTAAACAGCCTAGATAAATGTGAGTGGTTTGGTGAAAAGGCACTTATAGTAAGCAGGAGACTACTGTTGGCAATTCAGCAGAAAAAGGTGACATAAATGACAATATGCCCACTTTGGGGAGTATTTTGTTGCTGTGAAAAACAATGCTTACGTAGTTTCAAAAAACAAACCAAAATCTTGTAACCAAGTTAGGTTTTTAAGTGTAAAGGTAGTAAATACAATATAATCACAAACTTTCTATCAGAACCATCTCATTTTTATTAGAATATAGTCTTGTGTGTTTTTTCCCAGGCAGTTGGTAAATTGCTTTCTCATCAGTTAATAAGAATAAAAATAATTCTGACTCCAATAATAATGACAAAAAGATAATGTTGGGGGAAAAACTGTTGTAGCATGAATGGATTCACTCCAGACAACTTAACTTGAACTTAAACCTAGTGTTCAGCCTCTTAGTGAACCGAGTAGGAAGTGACGAGGGTACTGTAGCTTTGTAGTTCACTTCATTTAACCTCTACCACGACAGGAATAGATCACTTGAAAGCCCTCGTGAATGCCTTCCCCTTCATCCTTCACTATCTCTTCTCTTCCCAACTTTTTATTTTATTTCTCTACTTTCCTGATGGCCCAAATCAATGAACAAGACAGAAGGAACAAATAGGGCAGGTGGAACTTAAAGGCAGAGGAAAGATTCTTTTTTCCTTACTTCCCTCTCTGCAGGTAGAAGAGGTCCCTGGGACAAGTTCTGAGAAGTAGAACTATTTCATGTAGCTTAGCACTCAATGACTTCAGCCAATGGAGCTGGTGACCCAGTTGTGGGAGTACAGTCGGGCTCCCTTTTATTTCTTGGAGTGATTTTTTTTTTTTTAAAGCACTGGAGCGTGTAATAGCTTCTTTCTTCTTTTCTTTCCTCCCTCTCTTTTTTGGCAACTAAAATTTCATAATGATTAATATTACCTCATTAACATGTTGTGAAGTCAGTTAAGGCCTAAAGCAGCTCTTCTGGCATAAGATTGTTGCAATATAATATTCAATAGCAGTTTAGTGGGCAAAGCTTAACTGAGGACATAGGATATTTAGAGGCCCTCCTAGAGCCTCTGTTAGCTCCCTAAGGACACACACAAAAAAAATTTTTTTAAGTAAAAATCTTATTTTGTAATGCAAACAATGGTTTCTCAGTCTTTTTAAAAATGTTGGGGAGGAAAACTGTCTCTAGGAAATTTTGCCTTTGCTGTTTATTTTGTAACATACAATTTGTGCAATTATAAGACAAGCCTCCTAAGTACTACTTGTAGGGAAGAAAAATAAATATTTGCAAGCTGGGGAAGAAGAACAATGACAGATGTATGTCTAGGGTTCATCTCTCTCTGGGGCTCCACAAAGGCTGACATAGGTCTAGATATTAAAGTTTCCAAAGAAGTCAGGGAAGGGAGAGGGACCCAGGGAGGAAAGATCCTGCTCCCAGGCACCATTGTGTGAAAGAGAAGGTCCAGGAAAATGAAAGCTGCTGGTGGAGAATAGCTTGTGAAGAATGACTTCAGGAGAAGGCCAGAGAAGCTGGCCTCAGCTATATCACAGACTTTGATGCACACTAAGGAGCTTAGACCTTGGTATCAAAATATGGACCGAGAGGATCAAAGTGACTTCAGAAAGAGTTGTACTGGTTCGCATAGCTCAACTGTTTTTGAATACTGTTAGAACTGAAAGTCTTTAGGTGGGAGAGTTTTTCTCCAGGTCCATGCAGCTTCCTACTTTGCTATATTAAACCTCGTGATTTTGGATATTTACGTTGTAGTGCAGGCATTTGAGATTGTCTCAAGAAACATCCAGGTTGATGTTGAAGAGCCGTGGAAAGACGGGAGTAGATCAATACCACGTTCAGATTTGCAATTCAGAAAGAGTGGTCAGCAAAGTGAAGAATGGATTGGGTGACTGCTGGCAGCTTGATCAAAAGGGGAGGGCTGATCAGGGACTTAGAAGATAAAATCTGTAGGACCTAGCAACTAATCCTATATTGAATCAGCAAGAGGAGATCTGAAAGGCCCTTAGTTAAAGAGGTTGGCAAGTGGTCAACTATTGATGTGAGAAGTTTGCCAAAGAAATAGTAGGGTGGGGTGAGGAAGAGATGTTGGGTTCAGTTTTCATCAGGTAATTCTGATGAGCCTATGGGACAGTTTTGTCAAGCTCTCCAGTGGGCTAAAGATTGGCATCCCATGGATATTTGGCTTCACTCCTGGTCCAAATCCAAGCCAGGTTGTTTCCCAATGTCTTAGGACCTTGTGCTTTTGTGTTTACCAATTTCTTTGGCTGCATCCCAGCAAAAAGCTAGACTTCTGTCCTCACCTGTTCCCATATGGTTCAGTTCTCTATATGCAGGGTTTAAGGAGGAGGAGTGTAATTTTGTTTCATCTTCTTGTGATTATTCCCCTTTTCTCCCTCCCTTCAACCAACTACCTGATGGTTACAGTTACTTTTAGTTGGTAATTATGTCTCTCTTGTTAACTGCCCAATAACCTGGGCTAAAGTTCGTGGGCTGCACTTGAACATGAGAAGCCACCAGCACAAAGTAGCAGACACAGAGTATTTGGCCCAGAAGGGGTCTCTATCACAAAAAGACCAGCTGACTTATTGGTAGTAGGCCTGCTGGAGTAGGTCAAGCTCAGGCTGGGCTGTTTGTGGGGTTGGAATTAATGACAAAACCATTCTTAAAAACTTGATAGGGCACATGCAAAGGAACGCTACTTCTAATACCATCAGGCTTTTGCATGTTTTCAGGAATCGGGAGCTTTTTCCTCTGGAGCAGAGAGGGGTTGGGGCTGTAGAAATAAAATCTACTTCCAGCTTACTTTAAAATGATCAAATTCTTCACTTAACTTTGGTGTTTAGAGCTGACTGAGAGTAAAACAAATGACTGGCAAGTGCATACTATCTAGGAGAGCTCCACAGGGTGGGTCCCCATTGGTATTCCTCCATGGAACACTGCAGCACTGCTGAGATGCTGTGAGTAATTGCACACTGTCCTTTGAGGTGGTGAGGGCATATCCGGATTGAGGGCAAGAGAAGCTCGTTGGAGCACATTTGAATACATGTGAATAATTACATTAATTATAATTGTTATCATGCTTGTTGAGTAAAGTTAGGGGATAAAAAGGATGCCCTAATCCCCCTAACTCAAAATGTCCAAATACTTTTATGATGATTTGTATACTTTTTTTCGTGTGTGTGTGTGTGTGTGTGTGTGTGTGTGTGTGTGTGTGTGTGTGTGTAAGGATCTCACTGTATAGCCTGGCCTGGCCTGGAACTCTTGATCCTCCTGCCTCAGCCTCCTGAGTGCTAGGATTATAACATGCACCACCCTGTCCAGCTTTTTTTGTTTGTTTTGTTTTTTGAGACAAGGTCTTAGTGTTTAGCCCAAGCTGGCCTGAAACTCACTGTGTAGACCAGGCTGGCCTAGAACTGTGTTCATCCCCCTGCCTCAGCCTCCCAGGTGTGCTGGGATTACAGGTATGTATCACCATGCCTGGCTTTTTTTTTTTTTTTTTTTTTTTTTTTTTTTTTTTTTTTTTTTTTGTGAGACAGGGTCTCACTATGTAGCCCACGGTGGCCTGAAACTCACAATCCTCTTGCCTCAACATCCCAAGTGGTGGAATAACAGGTATGTGCCACCACACTTGGCTATATACATTGTTTTTATTATGAAATTGAGATCATGTTGTACATTTAGAGATTTTGTCTCATTTAAATAGAGATATAATTTATATAAAGTGCAGTGGATAGCTGTTAACCTAACATTGAACTTTTTGGTGAGTGGTCAGTTTTTATTTATTTATATTTATGTATTTTTCCACTGTTGGGAATTGAACCATGGTCTTTCATATGTTAGGCAAGTGCTCTACTTCTGAGTTACACCCCAGATGCCCTTGATGAGTTTTGATAAATGTGTATCCACTGTCCCTCCAAAAGTCATACATCAAGATTATAACATTTCGATCACCCCAGAAAGCTCTCTTCTTTTCAGTCTCTACCCACTTCCTTCCACCCTGTCCAGCAACTATACCTCTAATTTCTGTCACTGCATACTGACTTTGCCTGTTCATATTAACAGAAATGTATAATTACATGGAATTTCATAATCTTCTAACACGTGAACAATTTCCATTTCAATATTTTTCTACACTATCACTTACAGTAGAAGAATAATATTGCTTTTTATGCATGTACCACACCATGTTTACTTATTTAACCAGTTCCTATTGGAGATTTTGATTTCCTTTGTTCCCTACCCCTCTGCTTTCTTTCCTTTCTTCTCATTACAATCCTGCTATCACCATCATTTTAGGTAAGTCTGCACATGAGATTTATTTGTTTGTGGAGGTTACATTCCTAAAAGTAGAATTGCTGTGTCAAATAAGTGCAAATTTTAAGGGATGTTGCCAAATGACATCCAGAAAGACTGTCTTAGTTTATTTCTTATATGGCACATTGTCAAAATGTCATATAAGCTTGTTTTCTCACACTATGACATTGAGAATTGGGAAGGGAGGAATCTTTGATCTTAGTCAACTTCATAGTTTAAACCTGATATCTGATTTTAATCTGTATTTCTTTTGTTATTAATGAGGTTGCAAGCTGGGTGTAATAGTGCACACCTGTAATCTCAGTACTTGGGAGGCTGAGGCAGGAGAATTGCAACTTTGAGGCCCGCCTTGGCTACATACAAGACCTTGTCTCAATGAAAAAAAACATTAAACATTTTGGAAAATTTCATAATTAATGTTTTTTTTTTAATCTTTCCAAATAATCAATAAACTGGTCATGGAAAAAGTGGTCCTATTAAGGATGTTGTTGTTGTTGTTGTTGTTGTTGTTGTTGTTGTAAGATGCCATCAAATTGGGTCCAACTCATAGCAAACCTCATTAGGTTTTCAAAGGCTGATTGTTAAAGGATTGCCTCCAGAGTGGATTGTCACGTCCTTCTCCTGTATTAAGGATAGGAGGATAAAAATAAAACACTATAAAAATCCACAAGCTGAACTTTCTGTTGGTGTTATTTTTAACCAACGACTTTATTCTATAATCTTGATTTTTTAATAGTTTTGCTTTTTAGGCAATGCTTTTATTTGCAATTACTTTTAGAAAGACTTTGATTCTGCTTGAGGGAAAAAATAAATTCAGTTTTAGATGACCAGATTTGTAAGTAGAAATTTATCTATGAAGATATATCTTTAAATTAGGACATACTTTGTTGTTTGAAGAATGATTAAAAGAGAGCCAAATAGCCAGGGTCCAGGCAGCCACTTGCTTTTGACCATGTTGTTCAGCAACAAAATTTGTGAGGTTTGAAAACATCCCAATCTTTTGTGTCAAATCTCTATGCAGGCAGATACCATCATTTTAGTTCATTGTAATTTTATTTCAAATTGTTATTCCATCACCAACAACATACACCTACTTTGACATTTTTAAGAGAACTCTTGGTGACTTATTTTATTGCATTTATGTAATTTTTTAAAGGAAATAAGAAGCTGTTGGTGTTTTAGTTATAACTCAATTGAACTTGGGATAGCTTAGTTCCTTATTTGTAGAATTGTAGGAGTTGATAAAATACTTCAAAGGTCCTTTCAACACTTAACTTGTAAGTTACAAAAATTCATCATGGTTACAGTAAATGTTAGTAATATTTTTAAATACAAAGATGCTAGAAAAAAAGATACTTTAATAAATTCCTCTTTTTGAAATGTCCACTGAACTCTTGAGGGATTCAACAAGCACATAGGGAATAGGGTAGGATTCAGGTTCTGGACTTGTAGAGTTCTGGGTCTGAAATCCAGGTCCACTATGTACTAGGTACGTGGGCTTCATCTAGTTACTTCTCAATTTGTTTCCTAACTTGTAAATTAGGAATAACACCACTGTCTACCTTGTAGAGTTACTGGAAAAAATAAATGTAAAGTCTTTAAATCATTGCCTGAAATAGGGAATCCCCAGAACATTTTGGCTGTGATTATATTATCATCATCATTGTCATCATCATCATCATCAACAACAACACAATCTGGAATGTATAGAATTAGATGGAAGCAGCTATCCCTCTATTTCAGTTTGTTTTTGTTGTTATTCAGTAATCTACCCTAATTTATATTTGAAATTTAGAGGCTGATTTTTTTATGTTATGCAATGAATCTAATTTCCTAATTCCACTTGGGAGAATATATTTCAAATAACTTTACTCCCTGGGAGAGTCTTCTTTTTAACTAAACTTCTCTCTCAAGTGGATAATCATTTAAACCAGTGGTCCCCAACCTTTTTGTCATCAAGGACTGGTTTCATGGAAGACAATCTTTTCACAGATGGGGCAGGGGTGTTTCAGGATGATTCAAGTGATAGGGAACAGCTGTAAATAAATACGAAGCTTAGCTCCCTTGCCTGCTGCTCATCTGCTGTAGGCCTGATTCCTAACAGGCCACAGCAGGGTACCGGTCCATGGCTTACCTGGTGGGGAAGGGTGGGGACTCTTGTTTTAAACTAATTCACATTCGCTGGGTGTGGTGGCTAAAGCCTGTAATCGAAATGACTCAGGAGGCTGAGGCAGGAGTGTAGGGCACTGCCTAGAGAGGCAGTTCACCCTGGGGCCTATCTAGGCCCCTTGGAGGACTGAGACTTGTTCCCCAGGCAGTCACCTTTGCCCTACATCCTGGAACTCCGGGTCATTGAGCTCCCCAAGATGGCACTGGCATCTATTCTCTTGCCTCAGTCCCCTCGACACTGATTGGCTGTTTCCAAACCCCAGAACCACTCCTGGTTGGACAGTTCTGGAACCACCCCTGATTGGCTACTCTTACGAAACCAAATTTGAATATCCCCTCTAATTGGCTGAAACCCATATGGGGTGACTGCCTCTGATTGGTCTCCGGCTAGCCCCAGAAGAGTATATAAGGGTGATACATGGAGCAGTCTGGGTCCATTCCACCGACTGGGACAGACAAGGAAAAAATAAACAGCATTGGAGCAGAGCACTCGGAGTCTTCACTGGGAAGAAAGAAGCAAGGAGCCGCCGTGGGCATGAGCCTCTGAGCCTGCCTTTCTCAAGGCTTCTCAGAGCAGCTGTGGGCATAAGCCTCCTTTCTGGGCGGTGCGCCTCTTGGGTGCTCTGCTCCCCCTCACCAGACGACAGGTCTTTGGCCTCCAGTTCCCCCTCAGGGCCGGAGTGAATCCAGCAGCAGGGCGATGCCCCACACAGAAGGATCACTTCAAGGGCAGAGGCAGCCTGAGTAACTTAGTGAGACTCTCAAAAACAAAAATAAAAAGTGGGCTTGGGGTGTAGCTCAGTGGTAGAGCGCTTGTAAAGTATGTATGAGACCCTGGGTTCAGTCTCCTAGTGTGGAAAAAGAAAGGAAGGAAGCAAAAAAGAAGGAAGGAAAGAAGAAAAGTACTCACATTGTAGTGGCCCAGCTGGCCTAGAAGGTCTGGAACTCCTTGTGGCCTGAATGTACCCACTTCTCAGACTGCTCCTTTCCTGAAGACCTCGCACAGTGGCTGTGAGGCTCACCATTGCCAGTCTTCTGAGGGTGTGTAATTGCTCATTACATGTTCCTAGAGAGACTGGAGTGAATCATTCCTGTGTTGCTCTGAAACTCCTGTGCACTGTGCTTCTACTAATGCCCTCTCTGACCATAGGTGACTCAACCTGAAATGTGAATCATGCCCTCTTGCATGGGACCTTGCTGCCTGTCACTTCTGGCCTTCCCTTCACTCTTCCTCATAGGGAGCCCCTATGCCCCTGCCTTGCAGTTAGTAATGTGTGAGTCCGTTCCCCTGGCTGGCCTAGAGGAGAAGCTCAGTGTGATGGTTTGAATATAAATGTCCCCCAAGAGTTTTACCATTTGCTCCCCAGCTGGTGGCATTTTCTGGGAGATTGTGAAACTTTGGGAGGCGGGTCTCAGCTTTGCAGAAGTGATATCACTGGGGGCGGGCCTTTGGAGGTTTGCTACCAATGATAGGGAGGCTCAGATCTCTCTCTGTTCCTAGTCCGCCATGCTGTGAGGTTGTCTACCACAGGCTATGCCCTGGTCTACATCTGGAAAACTGGCATTATTTTCCCCATTTTACAGATGAGGATCCTTGAAGCTCAGAGAGCTAGAAAGCACCTAACCCGGGACTCCATATTAAATAGATTGGATTCCAGGTTTGTCTGACTCCAAATCCTACTGCTCTTCCCATCATACCACATAGTCTCCAGGAAGAAGTCTGGCAGGTGGTGAGGTATCTTACCTAGTTGTTTCACCTCAGGTGTATATATGGGGAACATATATAATATGTTGTTGTTGTTAGGTGCTGTCCAGTCGTGTCTGACTTATAGCGACCCTGATAGGGTTTTCAATGGATGATTGTTTGGGGATTGCCTTGGGAGTGGATTGCCACATCCTTCTCTTGTTTTTGTGGTGCTGGAAATTGAACTCAGGACCTCAGAGATGGCAGAGCAGCGCTCTACCAACTGAGCTAAATCCCAGCACATATACATATGTATGTGTATATATATATAAGCTTTCACAAATAGGTAGGGCTGTTTTGAGGCATGGGAGAAGGTGGGTGGCAGAGTCTATTCTGAATGTAGCAGAAGATCTTTGAATGTCACCACAAATTTGTCATTGATATTTAAATGCCCTTTGTCTCATGGGATTGTTCTCTATCAAAACAGTGAAGTCTACTTGGGAGGAGCAGAGTGACTATGGCAAGTCATGCATACTTTGCACACCTGCTTTAATTTGGATCTTAAATATCCCCCAAAGGCCCAGGTGTTAAAGGTTTGGTTCTCCAGCTTGCTGCTATTGGGAAGTGGTGGAACTTTAGAGAGATGGGGCTTATTGAGAGGCTTTGCTGTCATTGGGTGTGTGTCCTTGAAGGGGATAATAAAACCTTGGCCCCTTTCTCTTCCTTTTTTGCTTTGTGGCCATGAGGTGAATAGTTTTGTTGGTCATGGACTGAAAACTCCCACTCTGAGCCAAAATAAACCTTTGCTTTTTATATAGGTTGACTGTCTCAGGTATTTGTTACAGTAGTTTTTGTTGTTAGGTTCCATCTAGTCAGTGTCCAACTCATAGCAACCCTACGTACAATAGACAAAACACTATTGTCAGTGCTTCTCTGCTGTTCATAGGGTTTTCAATGGCTGATTGTTGTTTGGGAGTGAGCTGCTGGGTCTTTCTCCCAAGCCTACAGCACCTGATGTTCCCAGGTGGTCTCCCATCCAAGTATTAACCAGACCTGACCCTGCTTAGCTTCTGAGATCTGACGGGATTGGCTGTAACAGTGGTCTGGCTACCGGCTTGTTACAGTAATAGGAAGCTGATTAACACAGTTCTCATTAGACCAAGCCCAAGTGACATAGGTTTGAATAGTCAGCCTGAGGAATAGCAAATGAAAATCCTGAGTTGATGGGAGAAGGAAGGCCCAGTTCAAAGGAAGATGATACCTGTAATTGTAGCACTTGAGAAGGTGAGGTGAGAGGATTAGGAGGCTTAGACCAGCCTGGGCTACAAATTAAATCCCACTCTACCTCCTCCCAGCCACCCCTGCCAAAACAAAGCAAAAAACAAGAAAAAACTAGGTGAACCCTAGAGCCCTAGAGACAAATGATTTTCCCAGTGTTATACAGTAAAAAGAGAAACAAGCTTATGAGTTAATTCAATGTATTTAGAATAGCTACTAGTCCTGGATAGGCTGGGATTTAGCTCAGTTGGTAGAGCGCCGCTCTGCAGTCTCTGAGGTCTCGGGTTAGATTCCCAGCACTGCAAAAATGGGAAAAGGACGTGGCAATCCACTACCAAGGCAATCCCAAAACAATCAGCCATTGAAAACCCTGTGAGGGCTGCTATGAGTCAGATACGACTCCACGACACCTAACAACAACTAGTCTTGGAGGTTGAAGAGCTTGTAGAAGGGGACTGAGTGTTTAGCTCAGTGATGGAGCATGTGCTTGGCATGAACAAAGTCCTCCTTTGATCTCCATCACCACATACACACACACACACACACACACACACACAAAATAAATAAATAAGAAAACGCTTGCAGAAGAATAAGTTGTTGTTAGGTGCCGATGAGTAGAGTCTAACTCATAGTGACCTTATGTACAGCAGAATAAAATACGCCTTGATTCTGTGCCAGGCACACAATCTTATTTATGTTTAAGCCCATTGTTGCAGATGCTATGTTGATCCATCTAGTGTAGGGTTTTCCTTTTTTTTTTGTTGACCTGCCACTCTCCCAGACCTGATGTCCTTCTCCAGGGATTGGACCCTCCTGACAACACGGCCAAAATACATAAGATGCAGTTTAGCTTCCTTGCTTCCAAGGAGCACTCTGGTTGCACTTCTTCTAGGGTAGATCTGTTCTTTTGGCAGTCCATGGTATATTCAATAATTGTCTCCAGCACTATAATTCAAAAGCATCAATTCTCCTGTCTCCTTTGTTCAATGTTCAACTTTCAAAACCATATAATGTAACTGAAAATACCATGGCATGAGTCAGGTGCACCTTCATCTTCAATGTGATAACTTTACTTTTTAATAGTTTAAAGAGATCTTTAGCCACCACTTTTCCCAATGCAATGCACCTTGATTTCTTCAGTGCTGCTTCCATGGTTGTTGATTGTAGAACCAAGAAAAGCAAAATCTTGGACAACTTCAATCTTTTCTGCATTTATCGTGAAGTTGCATACTGATCCAATTGTAAGTGCTTTTTTTGTTGTTGTTGTTGTTGATGTTGAGTCACAGCCCATACTGAAGGCTATGTTCTTTGATCTTCATCAGTAAATGTTTCAAATCCTCTTCATTTTCAGTAAGCAAAGTTGTGTCATCTGCACAACGCAGAGTAATGAGTCTTCCTCCAATCCTGATGCTACATTCTTCTTCATAAATCCAGCTTCTTGGATTATTTGCTCAGCATAGAAATTGAAGAGATATGGTGAAAGGATACAGCCCTGAAACACACCTTTCCTGACTTTAAACCAGATAGTGTTTCCTTGTTCTGTTTGAATGACTATCTCCTGGTCCATGTACAAATTCCTCATGAATACAATTAGGTACTCTGATATTGCCATTTTTCTCAGTGTTATCCATAATTTGTGATCCACACAGTCAAATGCCTTTATATAGTTGATAAAAAATAGATGGACACCTTTATGGTATTCTCTGCTTTCAGCTAATAGCCATCTGACATCAGCAATGATGTCCCTGGTTCCATGCCTTCTTCTGAGTCTGGCTTGATTTTCCCACAGTTCCCTGTCTATATATTGCTGTAGTTGCTTTTGAATGACCTTTAGTAAAATTTTGCTTGCATGTGATATTAATAATATTGTTTGATAGTTTCCACATTCAGTTGGATCTCCTTTCTTGGAAATAGGCACAAATATGGATCTCTTCCAGTTAGTTGGCCAGGTAGCTATTTTCTAAATCTCTTGGCATAAACATGTGAGTACCTCCAGTGCTGTATCTACAGAAGGATGAAGTAGGAGTAATGCCCTTGAGGTCATCTGATAATACTTTTCTCCTTAGCATCAAGACCTAGGGGTGCTTAGTTATATTATTTGCCTTGGGCTTTTTCTCTGAGTTCAGCTATGTCCTAAAAATATATCTCAGCCGTGATATATGTATTTTTGATTCCGACTTGCACTTCCTACTCTGATAGTAGCAACTACCAGCTCCACCTGGAGTACATATGCACAAAAGTCTTCATAGAATTCCTGGATGCACTACACATGAGCCTTTACATAAAGCAAAACATCAAATGTATGTTTTTGTTTGTTTGTTTTGTTTTTTTAAGGCAGAGCCCAACATTATACTATCCTTGCTATCATTTGATGTAGAAGTCATCTCAAATTTTGCTAGTATTTGCTAGTAATATATAGGTAAGCTATGCTTCCAAATTAAGACAACCTCTCTTGGTATCATTCTACTGGACATGTTATCCATAGAGATGTTATTTTTTTTCTTTTGGAACCCAATTTTAATTGTACATGAATCATGTTTATTGATTTTATTCCTTTTTGTGTGTGTGTGTGTGTGGTGATAGGAATTGGACCCAGGGCCTTGTGTATACTAGGCAAGTGCTCTGCCACTGAGCTATGTCCTCAGACTCATATTTTAAAGATAAAAGGAGATTACTGTTTAAGAGAATCCAGTGGATACTAGGTGTGGTGGGGCACACACCTGTAATTGAGGCCAGCCAGGGCTACATAGTCCCAATCTCAAATCCAAAACCAAAACCAAACCCAAAACAAATGAACAAAAAGTCCAAAGGAGATTAATATTTTAATTTTTAAAAGATTAATCTGGTAGATGTATGTTTTGATATTCTTAGGAGGTTTGTACCTGTATGCTAGAGTAGCTAGTTTTCTTGTTCTAAAAAAGTGTATTAGTAATTAAAGTTCAAGCAAACAAATGTCATTTTTCATTTTTTTCTGCTTTAGAATGTTACAGTAGGCTTAATGAAATACTAATCTTTTGTGATTGTTTTGCAGGATTTTATGAATGCTAGGTAAGTGCTCTGCCAATGAGCTACATCTCTATTTTGACATATTTCTAAAATGTAAACACTGTATTGCTTTCTTAGTATTGTTAAAGTCTTAAGGTTTATTTTTTGACAGAAAGATCTAGTTCAAGGCAAGATTATGACTTAGTTTGTATTTATGAAAAGAGAGCGCTTTTTGTTATAAAGGAGTTAATGTCTGGGTTTAGTGGTGTGAGGCTCCAAGAGAAAGCATTTTTAAAATCAGAAATGGTCTGATGGGAGAACAATGTACATCATTAAATGCAATTGCTGTGTAAATGGTCTTTTTGTTTTAGAGAGTTCAGTTTATAGTAATTGAAAAAAGTTCCCATGTGCCATTTTCACTGTTTGCTCAATTTGTTTGTTTGCTATGTAATTGAACTTCACACAAAGGAGAGAGTGACAACTATTTTCAGGTGCACCATTATATTTTCTACAGATACTTTAATTTCTTTAGAGCCTAGCTGTTGTTACATGTTCTGCAGTGGGCACATTTTAGTAATTTTTTTTTAAAGTGAGATTCAAAGAAGGAGAATGATGCTTTTTTTTTTTTTTTTTTTTGGAAGCCAACTTCTGATTTGATGTGATTTATACTTAAAAAAAATAACTAAAATTGGCTTTCAATCATTTTTGTTTTATTTCTATCAACTTGCCAAAGCAACCCTCACTGAAATTAGGAAGCACAATTATATTTCCCATTTCCTAGGGCAATGTTTCCAAAACCACAGAAACCAGCTATACAGCACTCTGCCACAAAACATTATGAAAAATTATATGGGATGCAATTTTTAATCATGCTACATTTTTCCATGTCAGTTGGTCAGTGTTTGGGTGTTTATACCTGGATGAAATAAATTTGAGTAAATTCAATACACCCTCATTTTGAAGCAGCAAGCCTTTGCTACTACATCATTTTATGAATGGTGCATGGAAGTGGGAGTAAATGAGGAACTATGACTTAGGTATAGTAACATTCAAAAGATCTAGGGCAAAGATAACGAAAATGTTTCTGCATGAAGTTCAGCCATCAACCCACGGATGTGAGAACAGAACCATTTGTCTTTAAGTGTAATTGGTTGTTTTATTTTTTGTGACTTGGAGGCTACTACCCAAAATCACAGGAGACTAAAGGAAGACTTAAGAGGCATTTTTTTTTCCAGCACTGGGGATTTTAGTCCAGGCCTTGCACATGCTAGGTAAGTGCTCTACCACTCAGCTACAGCCTCAGCCCACAAGAAGCATTTTCTAAACCTAGATCTGTGAATTTCATTATGTTGTTGTTGGTTAGGTGCCATTGATTTGGTGTCCAATTAATAGCAACCTTTCATACAACAAGCAAAACAGTATTGTTAGTGCTTCTCTGCTATTCATAGGGCTTTCAATAGATGACTGTTTTTTGGGATTGTGTTGCTGGGTCCTGCCAAATCTATAGTACCTGGTGTCCCCAGGCAGTCTCCCATCCAAGTACTAACCAGCCCCAACCCTGCTTAGCTTCAGAGATCTGACATGATGCCACAGGGCTACGGCTGCAGGTGAATCTTATTATAGTAGGTCTTAATTATCAAAAAGTCATTGTGTACAGATTCAGAATCACATGAGCCTTTCAGAAAAAGGTACTAGTGTAGTCATATGAGCAAGGACTAAAAAAAGTTGTAAATGATAGAGAAGTGTGTACATTTATTCATTTATTCAGTCATACATTCATTCAGTAACTAAGTCTATTATATGCCAGGTACTTTGCTGTGTTCTGGATGTGGTAACTACAAGAATGTCAGTGGACCTGATTTTTTTGGTGTGTTATTACCTATTTTATAAGTCCTATTCCATTAAATTTTAACATGAATGTAGTATGCACAAAATTTAGTTTGAATGGAATGTAATTCAGAATCGTCATTTTATTTTGTTCTATAATGGGTATAATAAAATAATTTTGGTTTATGATAAAAGATCAACATGTTTATAGGGCTCCTAATTCAAGAGTACTATATGAAACAGACAACCAAAAAGGGTACTATATGTAATTATTATAAAATGCAAGTCTAAGCCAGGTCCCATGGTGTACTCCTATAGTCCCAGCTACTTGGGAGGCTGAGGCAGGAGCATCATGAGTTCCAGGCCAGAGGCAACCTGTACAACTTACTGAGACTCTGTCTCAAAATTAAATATAAAAAAGGGGCTAAGGTGCAGCCCAGTAGGGGAACACTTGCCTAGCATGCACAAGGCCCTGAGTTTCAACCCTCTAGGACTGAAAAAGAAAAGATATGAATCTTTTTCCCCATGAATTGGGAAAATATACCATATAACTAAAAAGTTTGAGATTCTCATAAGAAAACTGGTCCCAAGAGAAAACTCCTTTCCTCTGATATTTTTCTCACACTAGAATTAATAAATAAGCAAGTAGGGTTTCAATATCATCTAATCTAGCCTTTAAGATTCAGATTTTTAAAATAGCTTCATAGCTGTTATTGAGATCATTTTGGCTGTACAGTATTGTATTCAGTAGTCTTTAACTGTATAATAAAGCATGTTGACTTTAGGATGCTCTAAGTTAGTTTCCACTGATTGCATTTTATATCATGTGAAGATTTTATTACTTGAATCTGTGTTAGCTCATTAGGATCTAACAGTGTAGCAGCACACCTGACTTTTTCATGAAAGAAATATTCCAAGATCCTGGTGTATAAGTTGTTGGCATTATAATAATATGTTTGTAAATCTATGGATCTGAGCAAGATACAATCTTCGTAACTAATACTCTTCCAACAGAGAGAATGGTCAGTGTTGGGAGACCGTTTTCCATGGCTCTTCCACTTTTTGATATGTCTTGTGAGCAGTCATTGACTATTTGCTGCAGGCTGGCTTTTTTTGGTCAGTTGGTAGAGTGCTGCTCTATGCTCTCTGAGGCCCTGAGTTTTATCTCCAGCACCACATAAACAGGAGAAGGACCTTGTGTCCCAATTCTGATACAATCCCAAAACAATCTTCCATTGAAAATTCTATGAATAGCAGAGAAGTATGGGGCCCATGCCTCCCCATCCAGCCCAGATGTTCAGACGGTTGGCCGGCGCCACCAGGCACACAGATACTAAACACAATTCACTCGGGACACTTGGGTGAGGGTTTCTTTCCTTGTTGATGGTAGGGAGAGCATTCCTTCCTCACCGAAGGTCTGGGCGAGAGAGCGGGAAAGCTGTTTCCTCATCAGTGGTCCAAGCGAGAACAGGGTCTCTCCTTGTTGGTGGTCAAAGATCCGGGCCAAAAAAAGGGAAAGGTCTTGCTTAGCCAATGGTCCTGGTGAAAAATGTCAAGCTGCCGCAGTGCAGCTTCTTATATAGCTCACCTGAGGAATGGCCTGAGCCAATCAGCTTTGAGTCCAATTGTCTAATCAGGTTCGGAGGATTTGTGAAGGGTATTGTACAAACGTCCAACCAAGATACCTTCATTTTCCCTAGATTTAGCTGTTTTCCCCGTTTTGGAATTTTTGCCAATTTCCTCCCCAATTTCTCCCTACAAGAAGCACTGACATTGTGCCCAGCATGGCACGATGTTCTGTTGTATATAGGGTTGTTATGAGTAGGACCCGAGTCCATGATACATAACAACAACAACAACAACAACAACAACAACAACATGCTTTTTGGAGGGAGAGGGTGAGGGTTCCAAGATCTCTGCATAGCTCAGGCTGGACTGTAACTCACTATGTAGCCCAGGTTGGCCTCAAACTCATGTCAATTCTCCTGCCTCAGCCTCTCGACTATTGGGATTACAGGTGTGTGCCATCATGCTCAATCAGACAAATACAATACCTTATGGGGAAAAGGGATGGGTTTGTTTGCTGCCCTTGTAAAAGATGCAGGGTTCTAAGACAGATATGGTGGCACATGGCATGAGTTCAAGGCCAGCCTGATCTACATAACGAGTTCCAGGTCAACCTGGGCTTCACAGCAAAACCCTGTCTCAAACTAAAAAGAAAAAAAAAATAAACTAAACTAAAAAGAAAGGAAAAGATGTGGTGTTCTTCTCCTGTAATGTAATCCATTGCATGTGTGGATGTCATCTGGCCCCTTTGATGTCACTCTGTAGGGATGAGGAATCTGGGAACCAGTGCAAATTTCTTTTTCATATGTGCTTGTAATTGATATGGTTTTACTACATATATAACTAGTAAAAGAAATGAAAGTGACTGCTAATCTTCTAAAATAATGCTTAAGATTCTTAGAGTCTTCTTTCTTTCCTGCACTGCCTCTCCTCCACCTAAATTGTTAACCAGAAGCCAATGTTCAGTTTAAGGAAAGAAGAAATCGACTGCATCTTTTACCCCTATAAATCCCTTGGTTGAGCAGAATTTTAGATATTACTCATCTCAAAAAAAAGAGAGATGAGAAGGCCAAGGGTGGGATCTGTGAAGGGAAACAATTGCAGATTGATCAACAGTGCTATTGATGTTATTTCTCTGATCATTTTGGTGTCTTTTGCTGATCTGGCCATGAGTTAACTAGATTCTTGGGCTTTTCTGCAAGTGACTTAGCCCTTAGGTGCTCAGAAATTTCACTTCCACTTCAACAGCCTTTAGAGACTTCTTTATCATAGTTGAAGTAGGGATGCCAAACTTCCTGACCAAAGGATAGGTTTTGATGTCACTGTTGTTTTATTTTAACCACCGTGCTTTGGCTTGGCTTCACTTTTGTTTTCTTCCAGAGCATATACAAGAATTTTTCTTTTTCCTTTATTATTTGTTTTGGGGGAAACCAGTGAGCTGACCTTATGATCATGTTATCTTTTATTCACGTAGTTCCCAAAAGCTACTGTCCAAATTCTATGATTAATTTTAAAAACTCAAAAGAATTTAATGATTAAGTAGCAAAAAATAGAAATGCAAGTGTTTTGGAAAATATAGCTCAAACATGGTTAACAAGTAACATGTTCACTACTCCAAGGAAAAATGAGAAAAATAAGTATAATATAAACCATTTCTCTCAAAGCTAAATATAACAAAAGTCACTTATTCTGATATTATATTCTTAAAATTTTCTTGTACTTAAAATATCAAAATTTCTTGAAATGTTGGTTATTATAGGAAGTACTGGGATTTTAAAAAGGTTTCATTTGGGAAAAGTAAAAAAAACAACAAAAAAGAAAGAAGAAAAAAAGTGCCTGTATTGATTCTCTAATTTTTTCCCCCTATTCTAGGAGTTGAGCCCAAGGGCCTTGTGCATGCTAGGCAAGTGCTTCACCACTGAGCTGCACTCCCAGGCCCTCTTATATTTTTTATTTTGAGACAGGGTCTTCCTAAGTTATACAGGCTGCCTCTGTCCTTGAACTCATGATCCTCTTGTCTCAGGCTCCTGAGTTGCTGGGATTATAGGCATGTGCTGCAGTGCCTAGCTCTAAATCTTTTTTTTTTTTTAACTGATTTTTAAAGTCCAAAAATCTAAGAACCAGAAATAATTATAAATGTGAACATTTATGAAAGGCTTACTGTGAGCCATACTCCATTCTAACAGCTTTACCAAATATTAATCCACCTGATTCTTGTAATAACCTTATGAGGTTAGTACTGGTATTACACCCAACATACAGATAAGGACATGGGAACAGACATGTGAAGTAACTTGCCCACGGTCACATAGCTAATAATGGTAAAGCTGGGGCTCCAACCTAGGATTCTGGGCCTAATTCTGTTCCTGTTCCTCTTAGGTACTCTGAGAAGAATTCTAGAAGCTTTCATAGAACTATTAATCTCAACCTCATACTTGAATTTTGGGAGAGCAGTTTGGCAATTTTTACCAAGTGCTTCAAAATGTATCTATGCTTTGACTTAGCATTTCTAGGAATTTATTTTAAGGAAGTAAAAAATTATCATAAAATGCACATATAAGGATATTAATTACAGCATCATTTACATTGGAGAAAAATGGAAACTAAGCAAATGCCCCAACATATGTAATTGTTTTAATAATAAGTATTATAGCTATACAAAGGAATGTTGATTAATAATTTTGTGTGTGTGTGTGTGTGTGGAGCTGGGGAGTTGAATCAGGGTCCTCATGCTTGCTTTCTTCAAGCAGTCAACCACTGAGCAGTACCACCAATCCATTTTTTACTTTGTATATTGAGACAGGGTCTCACTAAGCAAAGTAGGCTGTCCTTGGGCTTGAACTTGTGATCTTCTGCCTCCACCTCCCAAGTTGCTGAGAGTAAAGGAATGAACCACCATGCCCAGCTCTGATTAATAAGTTTTAATTGAGTTGGGGTTTTAAACTGTATTTCACAAAACCTGGGGTTCATCTGACATGCATTAATGGGTTCCTTGAAATAGTCTCCCTGATATTCGCAGATGCTGATTGAGATTCATGCATGACTGCAGTATCTCCAATAACCCCTCAGCCATAAAACATGCTCTCATGGATTTCTTTTACGGTAAATAGGTGCTCTACATTTGAATAGTAGTCCATGTCTCTGGTTGATGCATGCCTATTGTGTGTGTGCTATTTTGTTGTTGTTTTTTGCTTTTTGAGACAGTCTTTATATGTAGTCCTGGCTGGCTCAAAACTTGCTATGTAGTCCAGGCTGGCTTCTGGCTTCAAATTTGCAGTGATCCTCCTAACTCTGCGTTCTGAATCCTGGGACTATAAGTGTGTACCACTATGCCCAACTTGTGCCATTTTTTAAAAAGCAGTTCTAGGGACAAAACCCAGAGTCTTATGCATGGCATTCAAACACTCTACCACTCAGCTGCACCCCCAGCTCATGTGTATGCTTTTAAAATGAGAATGCTTGGTGGACAAGCCCAAGTTCAACAACACCTGTCTGGTTAAGGTCTAATGAACAATCTCATAAATGCTTTCTGGCTGGCCAATCTTACAAGCCTGTCTCCAGTCTATTCTATCTACTAACCATAACCAGACTTCATCTTGCTAAACTAGCTTGTCATCTGTGGAATTTTGGACAGGGAGATTCTTCCACGTCACATTTTAGTCTGTGTTATATATCAAGACAATGTAAAACACTGGGGTTAATCAACTAGTGTTATTCCTACAAACTACTGGAAGAGGTATGTGGATTACTGCCTGGTGTGGACAACACAAATGGCTATTATTATTATTGCATTTTAAATAATGTTGAAAATGTGATTGTGTCATGGTCTATGGGAAAGGGAAGTTTCTTTATCAGATAGTCATGAATCCTGCTTCAGCAATTCATTAGCTATGGGATCTTGACTAGTTATTCTATCTTTCTGAGCATTAGATTTCTGTCTGCAAAATGGACATTATGACCTTATTGATTGTTTTGAGGATTATATGACATATGTTTAGGCACTCAACAAATATTGATATAGAGGGAGTACAGCTAATTTAGATGGTGGGGGGCAGAGAAGTCTCTACCAATTTAATTCTCTCTCTTTAGCTATCATCCTAAATACCTTAGGCGATTTCAGATATTTTAGGCAATAGAGGGACAGGGAAGTATTAGACTCATTAGATCTCTGACACATTGATTTAGAAATTTACAACTTATATTAAAGATAATATACTCACTCTGTGCTATGTAAATCTTGCAAAGTTCTCTGGCCAAAAGCAATAAATCTCACTTTGACAAGACCAAATCTCACTTTGGCAAGACCAAGAATTATCCAAATAATGTGAATATAAATATTACATAACTTTTTTTTTTTTTTTTTTTTTTTTGCTGTACTGAGGGTTGAACTCAGGGCCTTGCTCTTGAATGTTTTGCAAGTGCTAGATCACTGAGTTGTACCCCCAACACATTTTTTTTACTTTTAGAGTCTCACTAAATTATGCAGACTGCTTCTGGTCTCGAACTTGTGATCTTCCTGCCTCTGCCTCCAGAGTCGCTGTTATTATAGGCATGCACCACAGTGCCCAGCTACATAACTGTTTCAACTTATGTCCATTTACACAAAGACTTTACCATAGGAGAAGCATCTCAATTATTTTCTACTGTTGGTGATAGTTTTATGGAATAATTCTTCCTCCTCCTCTTCCTCCTCCTCCTCGTCCTTATCCTCCTCTTCCTCCTCCTCCTCCTCCTCCTTCCTCCACTTCAAACTTTTCCTGACTCTCCCTGTCTGAGCTGGGTGTTTCATCTATGGATTTCTATGCTCTGTGGTTTCCAAAGGTGTCTAGGGTGCAGCATTATCATGTCACTGTATAGGGGTCTCCCCAGCAGATTATGAATTTGTAATGGCCTGGCAACTCCCAGCTTCCACATTTTACAGCTCTCTGCCCTCGATCCTGGGACTGATTCTGCCACCTCTTCTCTCCCGGTTTACATTGGTCTTGGTCTTCCAGGTTGTCGCTCATCCTTTGGACTCTGCTCCTCACATGACTGCATATATCCCCTTTTCTGATCCCATATCCCACCTCCCCAACACTTCCAAGTGACTTCAGAAGCCTGCAGGCTACAGCTCCCATCTCTGAATACTCTTGTTGCCTGCTTGCTCTGGGGAGACCTGATTCTCCCAGGAACACTGGCTCCCTTTCCCCTTCTACACTCCTCACACCATGGACCTACAGATGGGGTGAGAACCCTCCTTATGGCTTCTAGACCACAGTTCCCTACTTCCCTTGCCACCAACTCCACTCTTGTGCCATCAGATGATCCCCCACCATGTCGTAATCCTTCGCCATGTACACTCTCATTCCTTAAAGACTTTCACTCCAGATTCCCCTCACCCAGCCTCAGCCATACTCCCTGATGATCGCTTTATCCTTATGGACTATTTTTCAACATCTGGTCTTGGTGTCCTTTGAATTCCCCTTCTCCAATCACTTCCCTTCCTATTCTGACCATGCACCTAACTCCATGGTTTGTTTGTTTGTTTGTTTATTGCCATGCTGAGGCTTGAAACCAGGGCCTCACCCATGCTAGGAAAGCGTTCTACCAGCGCTACATCCCCACCCCCTCGTGGTCAACCTGTACACTTGATTATTACTAGTAACTGCGATTTATCCATCATGTCAGTCTTTTCTTTTTTTTTATTTGAAACGGAGTCTCATTATGTAGCAGAGGCTGACCTGGAGCTTGATGTATAGATGAGGCTGGCCTCAAACTTGCATTGATCCTCCGGCCTCTACCTCCATGTGCTGAGACTATAGGCCTGGACCCCACAACCGGCCGTAATCTCACTTTCAAGTGCTACCTGTTTTTGTTACTCTGACTACTTTGTAGAATTTGTTGAATGAGACCTACTCACTAGTTGGATTGTATCAAACAAATGAGTTACGTTCATTCAGCCCATTTTGCTCTAGCGAGGGGCTGTTGTGTGGGTTTGCTGAGATCAGACATGAGTGACAGAAAGCAGCAAGAGTAGCTGGTCAATGAAGGGATTCAGGGCATTGAAATGAAGCTGTGAAGAGAGAGGTAAAGCCTGAGAGAGAGAACAGTCATCCATTCTGGAGAAGGGTGGCAGCCCTGGACATCAGAAGGTGGGACCCAAACTGGGCGCAGTGGCGCACGCCTATAATCCTAGCATCTAGGGAGGCAGAGGCAGGAGGATTACAAGTTCAAGACCAGAGGCAGTCTTTATAACTTAGCAAGACCCTGTCACAAAAATGTAAAAAAAATGGGCTGGGGGTGCAGCTCAGTGCTCCAGCACTTGCAAAGCATGCAAACATGAGGCCCTGAGTTCAATCCCCAGTTACAAAAAAAAAAAAAAAAAAAAAAAAGTGGGACCCTGACAAGGACCAGCAAACAGATCATTCATGGAGACCGAAGGGGTCGGGAAGGGTGGACTAGAGAGATGAAAGCAGCCCCAGAGATCCAGGGAGAAGAAAATGTTCCAGAGCACACAGTAGGGGCTGAGTAAATATTTGTTGAAAAAATGACTACATCCCATGACTCCAGGCTTCAGGTTTTGTTGTTTTTTCAACCTGTTTGGGGCAAAGTAGTACATGGGTGTTACTTTTTCAGCAAGTGTGGGGGTGGGGAAGGGCAGGCTGCCGCTGTGCTAGCTTTTGTGGACGTTAGAAGTAACTCCATGTCTGGACAGATGGGTCGGAAAGAGACTTCACCTTCAGTGTCTACATCGCTTTGTATCAGCAATGTGTGGAGTGGATTTCAACACTCTGATCTTTGTGCCTAGGCTGGGGAAGATAGGAGGTGGGGGGTAAGGTAACAAAGTGGTAAGGTTCAGTCAGCTCTTGGCATCTCCCTCCCTAGAATAGTCTTTATACTGTTTGAATCTAGGTTCCTGCCATCTCTGAAGCCCAAAATACTTTTCTGCTGGAACCTCGTTTTTGCTCTAACAGTTGAGGTTGAAGTCTAGTTTCAAAAGAAGAGCTGGAGGCTAGAGATGTAGCTCAGTGGCAGAGTGCTTGCCTGGTATATGTGAGGTCCTGGGTTTTTGATCTTCAGTGGCAAAAGAGAAAAGGAAAAAAAAACACAGTTGGGTGAATGGACATGTGAGTCAGGGATTTCTTTTGATTTTGCTGAGGGAGGAAAAACTAAGGAAAAGGAAATGGGTTTATTATGGGACTCCTCTTTACTTGGTTTGACATCCTTATAGACACCTCCTTTCTTTCTTTCTTTCTTTCTTTTTTTTTTTTTTTTTTTTTTTTTTTTTTTTTTTTTTTTTTTTTTTTTTTTTGAGGTACTGGGGATTGAACCCAGGGCCTTACGCTAGCATGATTGGCAAATGCTGGACCATTGAGCTGTACCCTCAGCCCACTTTTTTACTTTTTGAGACAGGATCTCACTAAATTACGCAGACTGCCTCTGGTCTCAAACTTTCAATCCCCCTGCCTCCACCTCCCAAGTCTTTGGGATTACAGGTGTACGTTATCACTCCTGGCTGACACCTTATTTCAATACTCACAGCATTCTCTCCATGCAAACGTTAATTACTGTTATTTTTACTGAGACCCAAAGAAAGCCTGTAACTTGAGGATGATTTGGAGTAAGCTGTGGTGTTGGGATTCATTGGGCCATGGTTGATGGATTTTCTGTGGAGATACACTCCCAGATGGAAACTTGCTGCAGTTAGGCTTTGTGTGTGTGTGGACTGAACCCAGGGCCCTCCACCACTGAGCTGCACCTACAGCCCCCTTTATATTTTCTTATCTTGAGACAGTCTTGCTAAGTATGAAGGCTGCCTCTGGCCTTGAACTCATGTTCCTCTTGCCCCAGCCTCCCAGGTTGCTGTGATTACAGGCAGTTTGTCACTGCCTGGCTAGGCATTGTTTTATCTTTCCAACTTTTTATCCTTTCCCTGAACTTAGAGTCTTTCCTGACACCAAGAAAATGCAGTATGGAGGTCTGTGGGGTAGAATTGTATGTGGGTGAGAAAGCTGCTAGGCACCAGCCTTCCTCAGCCCAAGTCCATTTTATTTAGGGTATCCTCAGAAGCCTGTGGTCACCATTTACCCTTTCTACCTTTCTTGATTAAGAAAATCTCATTGTGGGAATCCACCCGGTCCAGGGAGCAGTATTCCTCAGAGCCCAAGGGAAAGCTGGAAACATCTGTTTTTCCCCTGTGACTCCTTAGCTACTAGGAGTTAATGGTTTCTCCTCTTGCCTCTGCTTATTTTTATTTGGTAATCACATCCAGAGATGCACCCAAGGATTCTTAAGCATTTTTTATCCTTTCTTTTCCAGATCCTTTTTATTGACCCCTACCAACATAGCACTAAATAGCCTGCGTATTTTCAAGGCGTTCAATTAAATTCAATCTAGGCATTTTGAAATATTTAATTGCCTGGGGTTGTTTATTTGTTTTTAGGTAAGTCTTGTTATGTAGTCCAGGCTGGCCTTGAACTCACAATCCTATTACCTCAACCTCCTGAGTTAATTGTCTGTTTTTAAACTTAAGTTGATGTTATGCAACTTTCAATAAACCTTTAAAATCCACTCCCTGGTATTGGTTTTGTTTTGGTTTAGACACTTGCCCAAGGTCATAGAGTTAATAAGTGGCAAGCCTGGGATTTGGAAGCTTTTAAAGGTTTGAGTTTGAATTGTGACTGATTGCACACAAGCTTGGCCAGTTTCTTAGACTCTATAATAAAAAGATCTGGTTTTTATGCCCATACCAACATTATAAACACTATTTTAAAACCTTTTCCAACTATAAATTGGGAAAATCACAGCAGCTAGTTGGTTCATAAGCATCTTGAAGATGACATGTGAACACTTAGGTAACATCCTTAGGATGGACTCTGGAATATTGTGAGTTCTCAGTAATGTGGGTCATTGTGATTGCCATTAGTAAGAATCTTGTCTGCCAAGAAATATGACCAGCCATGAAAATACAGCTCTGACCTCATTGCTTCCATTTTAAATGGTCCTGTTCTGAAGAATGTTTGTAAACATGTCACAAATAACTCTTAAACAGTCTTTTAATAACCTTTTTATTTTAGAATAATTTTAGGATTACAGAGAAGTTGTAGGATAATGCAGAGAGTCTCACTATATCCTTACCCATATGTCATATTACTGTGGTACATTTGTTACAACTAAGAAGCCAACATTAGTGTGGTACTATTAACTAACTCCAGACTCTATTTGGGTTGCACTAGTGTCCTTTTTCTGTTCCAGGATCCAATCTAGGATATCACATTGGCAAATGCTTCTGGCTTAGACTATTTTGTGTTGCTGTAACAAAATACCTGAGTCCAGGTATTTTATAAAGAAAAGACTTTTATTTACTTCAAGTTCTGTAGGTTCAAGAGCATAGTGCTGGCATCTGCTCATTTTGGTAGAGACTTATGGTGTTTGGCATTGCAATGGTGGAAGTACAGGTGGAAGAGATTGCATGGGTAGGCAGAAAGCAAGAAAAAGTCACGGGGAGGAACCAGGTTTGCTTATAATAATCTTCTCTGGCAGGACTTCCCTTGAGAATAAGAACTCGCTCTCTCTAGACTCAGCCTACTCCATGAGACCATTATTAATCCATTCATGATTAATGGATTAATGGAACCCCCAGGACCTTGTTATCTTCCATTAGGTCTTACCTCTTAAAGGTTCTTCTACCTTTTAACATCATCTCACAGGGGACCAAGCTTCCTGTATGTAAAACCTTGGGGGACAAATTTAAACCATATCTGAGCCATAATAGCTCCATTCTGTACTTGGCAATCACATCTTCTGTTAGCTTTGTATCTATGCTCTGTTCATATGACATGCCAAAGGCAACTACCTGACAGGCTCTAATTCTGGCATTTGCAGCTTGCTGCCTTTTGTCTTCCTGACAAATCACTTCCTTATGCTGTGATAGATCCGTGGAGTGGTCCATAATAATGCTATTTACTGCCTGTGAGACCTAACTTAAATCTTTTAGGAATCCTCAGTTTTCTCATCCATAAGACTGGGATTGGGAGGGTCAGAGGATGATTGCCTGTATGGCTGGACATCTCTTCCCAAATTGTTAACGATTGCCTTTGTTATATCCTGGTACATTTCTCTCCAGATCATAAAGCAGCCTGGCTCCTGATTCTCTCCATACATTTTATTCCTGTCCTGTTATCTCAAACATTACTCAGTTTGGTAGATGGAATGTGCTGACTCAGAGGCTGATGCTTCATTGCTCCAGGAGTCTAAATGCTTCTTTTTAAATGCTTTGCTGCTTTCCTTCCTTTACAGAAGATTTGGGGAGGGATATAACACAGTGAGAGAAAATCTGAAATATCAAATTCTGAAGCTTCTAAATCCTCTCCCCATCCTTTGTTTTGGTTCTTCTTATTCCTAGAACTCCCCCACTCCGTGGCAGATAAGGCAGGGCCCATGCCTCTTGCCACAAGCAAAGAGAGTTGAGCTGGCAGCTGTGATCTAGAAATGTGATTTTGAGGAAATGAAGTGTTTTCAATGGGATGTGCATGGCCCACATGATCTACTCAGGAAATTTCATGCCATCTGACATTTCCCTTCAGAGTTGCTTAGGAACCTAAGGGAAGCTCTGGCTCAGAATGGTAGGATGGCAATAAATTAGTCAGTCTTGGGCACAGCCATCTGGTTTAAGTAAATGAAGAGCTTAACCCATATGGGATTTATCTAAAATAGCAATTCTCTTTCCCCCCCCCCCTTCTCATTTTTATTCCTCTTTGCTTCTTTAAATTGGCTTAAATTTGCAAAGAATAACCCAACCAACTTTAGCTTGTGGATTTTATGTCTCCCACTGCTCTTCCTATTCAGGCAGAAAACCTCGGAGTCTCCCACAACCCACTCATGAGGTCTCTAATGGCAGGTGGTCCTACAAATTTCATTTTGAGAATTGCCTGACGGGAGGCTCAGGCCTTCTGCATCAGGTTTTTTTTTTTTGCTCTGCCTAACACACTGGCATCCTCTACCTTTTCCACTCCTTCACATTTATCCTCTTTCCTTGGTCTCTCCTCATCTCGTGCCCAGATGACTTCTCAGACCAGACATTCATCTATCTTCTTTCTCATCATTTTGTCATGTCCATTCTTTGCCCACAGACTAATCTTAATAAATCATTTTCATCATGCCACTCTCTTGCTCAGGAATCTGCACCGTTTACAGATGAGCCAGTGTTTCTATTTCCCATTTCCTCCATCAAGTTCCAACCTGCCTTTAGACATCATCTACTTCTTATAGCTCTATCTTTACCTGAGACAGTCCGTTCTCTTCAGTTCCTCTGGAACACAACTACTTTATCCTGCCCCACTTATTTTGTTGTTGTTAGGTGCTGTCGAGTTGCGTCTGACTCAGAGTGACCCTCATAGGGTTTTCCATGGCTGACTGTTTCAGGATTGCTTCAGGAGTGGATTGCCATGTCCTTCTGTTTTTTGCTGTGCTGGGGATCAAACCCAAGGACTCAGTGCAGGGCAGCACTCTACCAACTGAGCCAAATCCCAGCCCCTCCACTTATTTTAGTGATTAAAATTTACACCTTGCCCTATATCTTTGCTTAACTGTTTGATGTTTCTAACTCAATTGTAAAGCTCCTGGAGAGGAGTCTTATGCTTTTATGTAGTTGCCCACTCAAATCTAAGCATAATCCTAGGCAATTGCAGGCGTTCATTAAATACTGGATGACTGACTGAAGAAACAGCTCTGTCATGGCTATGATTCTAGAAGGGTGAGACGAATAGTAAATAAAGAAGTAAAGTATATAATAGGTGAGGTGGTAAGTGCTGTGAAAAGGATTTTAGCAGGAAAAGGAGTATTGGCAGTGTAAAAAGTTGGTCAGGAAGTGCTTCCCAGCAGGTAACATTTGGGTAAAGGCAACATAATGGTGAACCTGAATACTTTAAGGCAGGATTTTAATCACTAAAAGACAAACATGGCTAGAGATGAAATTTAGCAGTAGAGCATTTGATCAGTATGTGCAAAGCCCTGAGTTGGATCCTCAACATCAAACTAAACCAAACCAATCAACAATAACACCAAAACATGAAGTTGCAAAAAAACTTTTCCAGTGCACGGTACAGTAACATGTTTGACGAATGCACTTGAAATGCCATATATCATGGTATTACGAAAAACACACACTATATTCTACTTCATTCAAGTTGTGTTTAGAAGAAGGACAAAGTTACCCATTTCAATCCTACCTGAAGCTACACACAGTATGAAAAAGAGACATAGCTTTGGAACACAGTCCTGGTTACAACAGATGTGGTTAGAGAAAGTAGAAAGACATTGAAGACAACGGTTAAGTGAATATTTAGTGGAATGTAACACCAAGGCTTAAGTCACTCCTTTGAGCCTTTACAGAGGAGTAGAGCAGCTGAACTGGAGCTTAATCCAAGGATGGCACAAGGGTGCTGGGGAAGGAGGGTTGTCCCTATTCTGAAGGGATAATGGGGCCAAGGTCCATCAAAGAGGATCACTTGGCAGATGGGGAAGCAACTGCTTGCAGGCTGCCAGGGGGCTCTCAGAGGTCTGCTTGGATTTCCATGTGAAGTATCATTTCAATTTGGAAAGTCTGTGAACATCAAATGACACCAGGAACCTTCAAAAGTGTATTTTTAGGGTGGGATCATAGCTTAGAGGGACAGTGCCTGTGTAGCACATGTGAGGTCCGGGGTTTGATCCCTAGCACCACCACAACAAAAACAAAACACAACAAAACTGAGTTTATTTTCTTTTACCTACTGATTACATGGCTAGGAATCTAGCCTAAGGAAATCTTCAGAAATGCAAATATAAGATTAAATACTGGATGTTCATTTAGTTCACCATTACTCCATACCATAGTATTTGTGCATCCATAAAAATGTTTAAAAATCTATACTATAGTATAGTATAGAAAAATAATATGCATCATATACTAAGATTTTTAAAAGTAAAATTCCATACTTTATGGAATGTGTACAAAGAAAATTATTTCATTCATTCATTAAATTTTACTGACACACAGATGTTTCAGACACTGAAATATATACTGAGTAATATGAATTTATACATTTTATGTGTTCACATATGCACACACAAAGACTAGGAGGAAATGCTCTAAACTATAACAAGTATGTTCTCCACATGATTTACTGTCACTTGAACTTTATTCTTTGTATTTCTTCTAATTTTTGTATTTTCTACAGGGCATATATACATAGTTTTTAGATTGGAAAAACTTGCTTTATGTATGAATACTGGGGCACAATTCAATTTGGGGGTTCTCAGGTGAATAAAATTCATTAAGATACTGTTTTCCTTCTTGAATGGTGAAGAACAAGTGACCTCAGGATGAATTGCATTTTGATGTGGACAGGACACTAAGAGGACAGGACAGGAAGAGGATTTGCCCTGCCTCCAATAGCGTGACCGTTTCCTGTTTCCGGAAGAAGCGAGCATAAACCAGAAAAGCAGGTGTAGCTGTGTGGGGATTGCATGTGGAGCAAAGTAGATTTGAATCTGGGATTAGCACACTTGTAGGCGACAAACCAACAAACACATCGCTTCAGTGGCTTCATGTGCACCTGTTCCTGAGGATGGCTCTGTGGTTCTCAGTCATAGCAGGACAAGGAACCGGACATCCTCAGGCAGAAACAAAGCAAGGGGTGGCAAAAGGACAATTTTGTGCCAAACGAGGTTTCTAGGCAGCAACTTATTTAACTACTTTAGTGTCCCCAATCATTCAGCTTTGCTGACCTTTAAAAACCCTGATAAGCTCACTAGATTGCCACAATGAAAGAGATGACATATGCAAATGAGGCAGACCAACATTTGGTTCCTGCCTTACTTTCCGCCTCATCTCCACCACTCTTTTCTGTGTACCAGTCCTACCAAAATAGCATTTTGGCAAACCGGACATGGTGGCACATACCTCTAATCTTTGCTACTTGGAAAGCTGAGGCAGGAAGATGGTGAGTTTGAGAATAGCTTGGGCAGCATAGTGAGATTCTATCAAAAAGAAAAAAGAAAAAAGGAAGGATAGAAAAGAAAAAAGGATGAAAAGAAGAGAAAAAGAACAAAAGAAAGAAAAGAAAAAGAAAAATACCATCTTGACATATTGCCAGGCTTCTGCCCAGACTCTCCCCACTGCTTGGAACATATTTTCTGGAATAGCCAATCTCTTCAAAATTCAGCCCAGATTTCACTTTTCATGGGGCTCTTTCCCTGTGCCACCCTGTACCACCAGTTAAGCCCAGAGCATCTTCTATACACTTCGATGAGAAGGTCTGTGTGTGAGCTCTCTGAGGGCAAGGGTATTTTCTTATTCATCTTTATTCTCAGGGTTTAACATAGTATCTGGCACACAGTGGGGGCTCTCTAAATGAACCAAGGATTTTCATTGAAAGACATACATGATTTCTTGGAAATCTAAAATGAATGTTAAATTCTACCCACTGATTAGTCCATCTGTTTATCCATTTACCCATCCATCCATCCCTCCATCCATCCAATGACCCTTATCAAATGCCTATGAATGAGCCAGCACTGAGACAGCCATGGTCCCTGGGGAGGTTAATGCATAAAAGGAAGTCAGACATTATGGCTTTATTTTTCTCAGCTGTACTTATCATGACCTGAAATTGAACTTTATTTTTGTTTATTGTCTACCTGTATTGGAATACTAAGCTCTAGGAGGGTGGGGGCTTTACCTTATTTGCCACCGTGCCTAGAACAGTGCTTGCTTCTATGTAGGTACTTGATTAACTTTGGTTAACTGAAATCTTGTGTGGTAGTGCATGGCTGTAACCCCAGCACCTGGGAGGTGGAAAGAAGCAGGAGGATCATGAGTTTGAGGCCAGCATGAGTGACATAGCAAGTTCAAGACCAGCCTGTGTTACATAGTGAGATCTTGTCTCAAAAGCTAATGATAGTCAACTGAATAAAGTAGAATGGTATATGGTCCCATTTAAAAGAACTAAGGCTAGGCATGGTGGTACATGCCTATAATCCCAACTACTTAGGAGGCTGAGGCAGGAGGATAACAAGTTCAAGAGCTCGCTGGGCTACATAGCAAGTTCAAGGCCATCTTGGGCAACTTAGTGATAATTCATCTCCAAAAATAAAAAAGGGTTGGGGCTATAGCTCAGTGGCAGACCACTTACCTAGCATGTGTAAGGCCTTGGGTTCAAATCTCCAGTGAAGCAAAAATAAGTAATAAATAAAAGAACTAAGGATGGGAATTTGTGGTGGCTTTAAAAGGATGCATTAAAACTATTCTTCAGGCATCTCTCAAATGACAAATGATTGAATACTAAAACCCAATATGAGGTACCATGGTGACAGTGATTTATACCTCACTCCTAACTTCAGTTAGAACGTCTGAGAGATTCCTTTGCAATGACACTGGAGAATTTTGTGATAACAAAATGAATACTTTGCAGCTTTAGATTAATTTTGTGTTTCTCTTAGCGACTTCAGGGAAGGACTTTCCTGGATCCTGACCATGTGATAATGATAGAGGACACTAAACAGAACTTAAGTCAGCAAGGAACAGTCTTGATAATAGTCTTAACCGCATGAGAAGAGGCATTCTAGACAGTGTGTCTGCCTTGCATTGCAATTCTGTGTAGTGGACAAAACCAAATCAAAACAAAAACCCCACATGACTGTTGTAATACCATCCAGTCTCCCTTCCCTTCGTTCCTGGTCCCCCTCTTCTGAAGTAGGGTTTGGCATAGCTGGACAATGGTCAGACTTTGGGGGGATTGGGAGCTTGGACTGTTGATTCCATCATGGAATTGTACTTTCAGGTAAAGTAAAGGAGAGACCCTGTTCCTGAGGGGAACCAGAAATTGACCGAGAGAGCCCAAGTACTCAGGCAAAGCTGGAAACCTTGAGAACCAGACTAGACAGAAAATGGTGGGGCAAGGAGAGAGAAAGAGAGAGAGAGAGTGAGAGAGCACATTAATTAGGAGCCTGGAGATGCTATAACAAGGCACTAGAAGCTGGGTGGCTTTTGTTAAAATTTTTTTATTGATAATTTTTAATGTATAACTTAATGAGTCTCATTATGACATTTCCATACATACATTTCATTATAGATTGCTTGTGCTGACTCCTGAAACAATCTGCCATTGAAAACCCTATGAATAGCAGAGAAGCACTGACAATAGTGCCCATCAAGGCATGGTATCGGAGAGTGTTTCATTCTATTGTACATATGGTCGATAGGAGTCAGAAATGATTCAATGGCACCTAATAACAACATCATGTTCATTTTGATCTTACCCTCTCATGACCCTCCTCTTCCATCTCAACCCTCCCCCGCAATGGTCCCCCTTCTACTTTCATGTCTTTTTAATGACTATATCTATCTATATATGTATATCCCGATTTTGTCGTAAGGGCAATCTACGCCATATTCCTTCTTTTCTCCCATTACCCTTTCTTCTTGTCCTCTACCTGGGTGATTTGCTAAACAACAGAAATTTATCTCAGAATTCTGGAAGGCAGAAGCCTGAAATCAAGGGGTCTGCAAGGGTAGGCTTTTTCTAAGGACTGTGAGGAAGACTGTCTCTCCTAGCTTCTGGTATCCTATGCTTGTAGATGGCATCTTCCCTGTGCCTTCACATTGTGTATGTGTCTCTGTATCCACATTTTCCCTTTGTAAGGGTGCCAGTCCCATTGGTTTGGGGCCTATTATAATGACTTCATTTTAAATGACTTGATCATTTGCAAGGACCCTATTTCCAAATAGAGTATAGTCACAGGATTTCAATATCTTTTGTTCTTGTTGTTGTTAGGTGCTCTCAAGTTGTGTCTGATTCATAGCAACCCTCATAGGGTTTTCAATGGCTGACTGTCTTGGGAGTGGATTGCCATGTCCTTCTCCCATTTTTGTGGTGCTGGGAATCGAACCCGGGACCTCAGAGACTGCAGAGCAGTTCTCTACCGACTGAGCTAAATCCCAGCCCCTCAGTATCTTTTTTGTTGTTGTTGTTAGGTGCCGTCCAGTCAGTCTCATAGCGACTCTCTATCTACAGTGCTTCTCTGCTGTTCACAGGGTTTTCAGTGGCAGATTGGTTTTTGCGAGTGGATTGTGGGGATCCATCTCCCAAGCCTGCAGCACCTGGTGTTCCCAGGTGGTCTCCCATCCAAGTACTAACCAGGCCCATCCCTGCTTAGCTTCTGAGATCTGACAGGATCGGATGCCACAGGGCTACGGCTGCAGTCTCAGTATCTTTTAGGGAGTCATAATTCAATCAAGAGGTGGGAGAAGGAACATGGAGAGAAAACAGTGGTGGAGAGTGGGCTGAAGAATTTTTAAAACAGCTGTAACATGGCACATGATAGTCCAGGAGCTTTCTGTAGCCCTTCTGTCACTTCAGCCAGTGTTGAAGAAGCATAGAGTTGCTGCTTGGCTTGGAAATGTGCCAATAGTAAGACAAAACAAAAATCATCTTGAAGTTGCTGAAACATCTTGGGAAACCACAATACAGGATAATTTCTGGGGAAAACCAAGAGGGGGATGTCAGATTTGGGGAAAATCATCAAAGGTAATTTTGTGACTTGGGAAGAATATTGACTCACAGTGGGTCCCAGGTCACTTCTCTAGGTCCACTGGCTGTGGATCCTTGCTTAATTTCTCTGGGGCTCAGTTTCCTCATCTGTAAGGCCAGGGAGGTGGAAATCACAGTGTATTTGTGAAGACTATGTGAGATTAGATATGAAAAGCTCCTGCTTTTAGAAGGTCCTTAATTCAGTTTCCACTTTCCCTTTCTGAAAATATGTTGTTTAGAGAGACTTCTGCTTAAGAAAATAGTTTCTTTTTTTGGAAAGACATGCTAGTGCAGTAGTCACCAACCTTTATGGCTCTAGGGACAATTTTTGTAGAAGGCAATTCTTCCATGGGTATGTGTATGGGGGAAGTATTTTGGAATGATTCAAGTGCATTCTATTTATTGTGTAAATACAGATGACGCTTCGCTCACTTGCCCACTGCCCTTCTCACCAGTACTGGTCCACAGCCCTGGTGTTGGGGATGCCTGGGCTAGTGGACATCTAAATGCCTTTTAGTTGGTTAGCCTCCCTTACTTTATTCAGAACATGAAAGAAAATGGCAATATGGAAATGTGGTTAGAACTGTCCTATACCACTCTAGTCTTTAGGAGAGGGGGCCAGGAGGGTGAGATTTCAGGGAACTTCCTGGGGAATTACTATTTTCGGAAGGACTTTTTGAATAATCCTATGTACAGTAGAAAATCTGGCGGATCTATAGACCACAAATCAGTAAATTGGAAAAAAATAATCTGAAAAAGTTTATAATCATGAGGAATGATATGATACCTATGAGCCACACATATATAGCAGTCTGTATGAGAGTGTGTGTATATATATATATATTGGGGATTGAACCCAAGGTCTTGTACATGCAAATAACATGTGCTACCCCAGCCCACAAATCTAAATATTTTTATGCAAATCACAACATATAATATAAATTCATTTATCTCTCTTTGGTTTGGGCCTCAAGGCTTTTTATGTCAATGTGGGTTTGTTGATTCAAATTCTACTCTGTCACTTTTGCACAGTTTCCATTAAGTATCCACATTTTCCAGTTCTGAATGCAGAATCTTAGTAGATTTTTCTCTCCTGAAACGTTTTTTTTTTTTTCCCGGTACTGGTGGTTGAACCCAGAGCCTTGCACTTGCATGCTTGCAAGTACTGGACCACTGAGCTGCACCCTCAGCCCAATTTTTTTTCTTTCTTTTTGAGACAAGGTCTTGCTAAGTTAGATAGACTGCCTCTGGTCTTGAACTTGCGATTCTCCTGCCTCCACCTCCTGAGTTGCTGGGATTACAGGCATGCGCTGCCACACCCGGCTCTCTCCTGAAACTTTAAGACAATAATCTGACAATATTATTAAGGATTTATTTTATCAACTTTTCCCAAGACACTCAACAATTTAACATCTAAAAAAAATTCCTGTTTTGTAGTCCTACTTCATCTGTTTATGAAATACTTAATGAAATTTCAAAATTATAACAGCAATGACAATGGGCGTAAGTGGGAGTGGGAAGGATCTCAACTGAGTCTCAGGAAGCAGGTAGCTCTGCTGGGGGAGCAGGAGCAGTCAGACCTGCAGATGAGACCCTTCTGGTGGGAGTCTGGCAACAAGTCCCTTTGTTATAGAGAGGAAATGGAGACCTACTAATCCTGTGAGTTGGTTAAGCGAAGGTGGGTTAAAGTCTTTTCCCAGCACAATCTGATACTAAAAGCCATAATGGCTCAAGGGTCTATCCACTGGTAAGATTTTGTTCTAAGTCAGAATTACCATCACCATTTCTCCAACCACAAATCAAAGATACCAGAATGATTTTATATCACTCTTTAGGGCTCAAGGATTATAATCTGCTTTTTGCTTTTGTGGGGTGTGTGTGTGTGTGTGTGTGTGTGTGTGTGTGTGGTACTGGGGGGCTGAACCTAGGGTCTCCTGCTTACTTTGCAAGTGTTCTACCACTAGGCTGCCCCCCCCCCCGCCCCTTTTATATTTTGTATCTTGAGATAGGGTCTTGCTAAGTTATGCAGGCTGCCTCTGGCCTCAAACTTGCAATCCTTTTGCCTCTACCTCCTGAGTTGCTGGTATTACAGGCATGTGCCAAGGTGTCTGTCTTCAGCTATCATTTTTATATCTAACTATCTGTCATTTTAGTCATGATTCAATTCTTTGCTCATGATTTAGCAGACATTTACAGAGCACCTGCTATTGCTGTGTTCTGCGATGCAACAATAAATAAGCTACCGTTCTGGCTCTTGGGAACTTGCAGCCTTGTGGGGTAGCCAGCTCAGTAAATGAGCGATTACTAAGCAGCTTGTTAGCTCGAGAGATAGACCCAGAGAGCAATCCTGCATTTCCACTGCGTCTACAGTTCTTGCCATAATGGAAATGACAGAAGGTGTGGATTCAGTGATTAACAAGCATCTGAGGAGCACCTTCAGAGGCAAGTGCTCTGTTCTAGGCTCTGAGGCCACAAAGATGAATAATTCACAGCCCTATCCGTACTCAAGAAGTCCATACAGAAGTCCATTCCAGGAACTAGAGTGTGGTCTTTGGGGGAGGTGCCAGGTCTTTAGGGAGCACCTGGGAGGGAAGCAGGAGGAGAAGGTTTTGGAGGCAATTGCTCAGGCAGAATTCAAATGAGTGAATGAAGGACCACATAAGTAGGCGTTAACCAGCTCCCTGCCAGAGGCAACCTGTGTAATTTAGTGAGACCTCTCTCAAAATAAAAAGCTACAAAATAGTTTGGGGTGCAGCTCAGTGGTAGAGTGCTTGTAGAGCAGGCATGAGGCCCTGAGTTCAGCCCCACCAGCACTGTGTACGTGCGCGCGCGCACACACACATACACACACACACACACACACACACACACACACACACACACACACACAAAAGGTTTAAAATCATGAACCCATCCACCTCAGTCCTAGAGTAGGGACATTATAGGTGTTTGCTGGTCACTGGGTGCAGTTATCACTTTTACCTGAGGATCCCCCAAGTGCTTTTTCAAATATCAACTATTCCTTCCAACTTCCCCAGTGCCCAGGCACAAGGGAAGTGGCCAGGAGCAATGCTCAGAACGAAATCAAGTTTTTGATCAGAGCTTACAGTTGCATGCCCAATAGTTTGCTGCAGGGGACCAGAAATTTTAAGCTGGTGTCTAAGAACAAATGAGTTTGATTTATGTCAGTTCAGTGTGATTGAGTGCCACAATCAGCAAGAACAGAAACCCTGCCTCTGGGTAATTTCCCCCTAACATTAGGAAGAGACACACCAGGGTAGAAGGACATACAGGATTTTATGTTAGGGCACAAAGCAAGTTAGAGGCAGATATACTCAGTTCCTTTTGTAAGCAGAAAGTCAAGTTGCGAAACTTTCTCAGGAAGAGAAAGTCCATCCCCTTTTCTAAATTGCATATCTTTACATTTGCCATTTCTTTGCAAGACTGCCTCTTGCTGTTCTTCCTTAGAGAACTGTACCGCAATAGCAACCTTTCCTAAGTTTTCTCTGCCATATATACTTGGGACTCCACATGCCAGTCCCAAGCAGGAATATAATTTTAATAGCCCACTCACATCCCCTATGTGCTCTTGACCCTGACCAGCCAGGGGGTCACATTCCACTTCATAAACAGCATCAAAGAGAAGTCACTTTGGGGGTAGAGAGCAGTAGTATAATATAGAGGTTAAGGACCTCCAAGCAATGACTAATGTGGCAGACAGGGCTCTCTTTGTCCTTTGTTAACTAGTAATGAATAGATTTCCAACATCTCATTTTTACCTCTAGACAGAGGAGGCAGTGGTCAGAGAACGTTCCTTTCCAGAAACTTCCTAACTCTGTCTCGTGCTGTTGCCTTTTTCATTGTCATCAATCCAGTCACGAATGTTTGGCAAGTTGGAACTTCTTACAGATCTGAGGTGTTGGTTGTGGTGGGTGTTCTAAGAAATGTCCCCAAAGCCCAAGAGTTAGAGTACCTCTGGTCAAGTTCTACCTCAGACTCAAGATAGCCTCATGCTACTATAGTGTGTTGACTTTATGATCTAGGCTCTGTTTTCCTTGTCTACAAGGTAAGGAAGTGTGACCCAGATCAGGGCACTGAATGAAGGTCTCTGGGCCATACTGCTTGAAAGTATGTATTTTGTCTGTTTGGTTGAAAGCATATTTTACAAAATTTGAATTAATGTCCATCATTTTAAAGTGGACTCAACAAGGTAGGTGTGGTGGTGCATGCCTGCAATTCCAGCACCTGGGAGGCAGAGGCAGCTTGGGCTACATGTCTCAAAAAACAAACAAGTGGAGAGGGAGGGGTTGGGGGAGGAGGGTCATGAGAGGGTAAAGGGGAAGTTAACATGAGCAATGCACAATGAAATGCATGTACAAAAATGTCATAATGACAGCCATTAAGTTGTACATTAAAAATCACTAATAAAAATATGTAAAAAAACAAAGGGACCCCCCTCCCAACACATTAATAATGGAATTACCACATGATGTAGTAATTCCACTTCTGGGTAAAATGTCTGAAAGAACTGGAAGAAGAGTCTTGAACAGATATTATTTTTATACTTATGTTCATGGTAGCATTATTCACAATAATCAAAAGGTAGAAACAATCCAGGTGCCCAGAAATGATCATATGGATAAAAAATGTGATATGTACATACAGTACAATATATTTAACCCTAAAAAGTATGGAAATTCTGACATGTCACCCCATGGATGAACCTTAAGAATATTATACTAAGTGAAAAGTCACAAAAAGATAAATACTGTATGATTTCACTTATATGTATTACCTAGAGTAGTTAAAGATCATTCAAAAGTGACTGAAGCAGTATATTAACAGGAAACTGCTGGAAAATCAAGCCTGATTCAGAAGAGGACATAGAACCAGGGACATTATTGCTGACATCAGGTGGATATTAGCTGACAATAAAGAATATCAGAAAGATGTCTATGTTTTATTGACTATGCAAAGACAATTGACTGTGTGGATCACAACAAATTATGGATAACATTGCGAAGAATGGGAATACCAGAGCACTTAATTGTATTCATGAGGAATCTGCACATGGACCAGGAGGCAGTCATTCAAACAGAACAAGGCAACACTATCTGGCTTAAAGTTAGGAAGGGTATGCATCAGGGCTATATCTTTTCACCATACCTCTTCAATCTCTATGCTGAGCATATAATCCAAGAAGCTGGACTTTATGAAGAAGAATGTGGCATCAGGATTGGAGGAAGACTCCTTAATAACCTGCATTATGTGGATAACACAACTTTTCTTGCTGGAACTAAGGAAAAGTTGAAGCATTTATGGATAAAGATCAAAGAACATGGCCTTCAGTATGAATTGTACCTCAACATCAAGAAAACAAAATCCTTACAACTGGGTCAATAAACAACCTGATGATAAATGGAGAAAAGATTGTTATCCAAAATTTTGCTTTACTTGGTTCTACCCACAGAAGCAGCAGTCAAGAAATGAAAAGACATATTGCGTTGGGAAAAGCTGTTGCAAAAGACCTCTTTAAAGTGTTGCAAAGTAAAGATGTCACATTGAAGATGAAGGTGCACCTGACTCACGCCAGCGTATTTTCGGTTGCATCATATGGCTGGGAAAGCTGGACGTTTAATAAAGGAGACGAGAAGAATTGATGCTTTTGAATTATGGTGCTGGAGATGAATATAGAATATACCATGGACTTCAAAAAAAAAAAAAAAAAAACCCCAACAGATCTGTCCTACAAGAAGTGCAACCAGTGTACACTTTGGAGGCAAGGATGGCTATGCAGTGTCTTACATATTTTGACCATATTGTCAGGAGGACCAATTCCTGGAGAAGGACATCATGTTTGGGAGAGAGGCAGGTCAATGAAAAAAAGGAAGCCCTTCTATTATATGGATTAACACAGTGTCTGCAACAGTGGGCTTAAGCATAAAAAAGATCGTGTGCCTGGCACAGAGAGAGTATTTTGTTCTGTTGTACATACGATTGTTATGAGTCAGATCTGACTTTATGGAATCTAATAACAACAAGAGTCGTCAAAAGTATAGAGAAAAAATAGAAGAGTTGTTGCCAGGGGTAGAGGAGGGGAAAATGGGGAGTTTGAGTATAGAATTTTTGTTTTGCAAGATGAGGTGTTCTGGAAATTTGTTGCATAATGTGAATGTGTTTAACAATACTGAGCTGAGCCACACATTTAAAGAGGAGGGGAAAATGGGGAGTTTGAGTATAGAATTTTTGTTTTGCAAGATGAGGTGTTCTGGAAATTTGTTGCATAAAGTGAATGTGTTTAACAATACTGAGCTGAGCCACACATTTAAAAATGATTAAGGAGCCTGACATATTTGGAATCCCAGTGGCTCAGGAGGCTGAGGCAGGAGGATTGCAATTGTAAGGCCAAAATGGGCTAGGGGTGCGGCTCAATGGTTGAGTGCTTGCAAAACATGTGTGAGACCCTGGTTTCAACTCCCTAGTCCTGCAAAACCAAAACCAAAACCAAAATAAAACACAAAAAACAAAACCAAAATAAAAATGATCATGTTGCTGAGCATGGTGGCACCTGCCTGTAATCACAGCAGTCAGGAAGCTGAAGCAGGAGGATCTTGAGTTCTAGGCTTGTTAGGATGGCTATTATCAAAAAGATAAAAGGTAAATGTTGACCAAGAAGTGAGAAAAGAGAACACTTGCACATAGTCATATAAATTAGTATAGCCATTATGTAAAGCAATATAGAAGTTCTTCAAAAAATTAAAAATAGAATTATCAGGACTTAGCCATCCTACTACTTGATATATATCCAAAGGAAAATCTCTATGTCAAAGAGATATCTTCACTTTTATGTTCATTTCAGCATTATTCATAATAGCCAAGATATAGAATAAACCTAAGTGTCTGTTCTATGAATAGATGACTATATAGAGAAAATGTGGTATATATGCACAATGGAATACTATTTAGCCTTAAAAAAGCCTAGATGTGGTGCTGCACACTTGTAATCCCAGCACTTAGGAGGCCAAGGCGGGAAAATTGTGAGTTTGAGGCCCGCCTAGGCTACAGGGCAAGTTGCAGGCCAACCTGGGCTATGTGGCCAACAGCAAGGCCCTGTCTCAAAAAACCAACCAACCAACCAACCATCCAAACAAAAAGGTGTAGCCAATTTGTGCAGCAGACTGGCATATCCTCAAAAAGTTAACATAGAGTTACCATATGATTAATAATAATTACACCTCTAGGTATATATCCAAGATAATTGAAAACACATGTCTATACAAAAACTTGTATACAAAAGTTCATAGAAGTATTATTCGTAAGCCAAAAAAAAAAAAAAAAAAGGAAATTATCCAAGTACCCATCAACTGATGAGTAAACAAAATGTACTATAGCACATAATGGAATATTATTCAACCATAGAAAAGGATGAGTATGGATACATGCTAAAACATAAATGAGCCTTGAAAGCTATGCTATGCTAAATGAAACAAGCCAGACATAAAAAGTCAATGACGTATGAGTCCATTTACATGAAATACCCCGAATAGGAAAATCTATAGACACAAATGGGACATTCAGGGGGTGATGAAAATATTTTGGAATTTGATAGTGATTCTGGGTGAATATGCTAAAAACCACTGAACCGTATACTTTAAAAAAGATGAATTTTCCTGGGCCTGCTGGCGCACGCCTGTAATCCTAATACTTGGGAGGCTGAGGCAGGAGGATTAAGAGTTCCATTCCAGCCTGTGCTATATCATGAGACTTTGTCTCAAAAACAAACAAAACAAAACAAAACAAAAATTGTTGTTGTTGTTAGGTGCCGTCGAGTCGGTATCCGACTCATAGCGACCCTCTGTACAACAGGGGAAACACTATTGTCAGTGCTTCTCTGCTGTTCATAGGGTTTTCAATGGCAGATTGACTTTTGGGAGGGGGTTGCCAGGTCCTTCTCCCAAGCCTACAGCTTCTGGTGTTCCCAGGCAGTCTCCCATCCAGGTACTAACCAGGCCCGACCCTGCTTAGCTTCTGAGATCTGACAGGAT
>VMDO01018494.1:0-42060 GCA_007922755.1 Pedetes capensis
TTTAATATATCTTACTGAAAAAAATGAAATCCCAATTTTTAAAAAAGTTGTATAAAGAAAATACCAGACCCAAGTGATTTCTCTGGTATATACAATCAAGCATATTAGAAATAAGTAATACTGATCCATAGAAACTATTCAAAATTATGGAAAGAAGAAACACTTCCCAATTCTTTTCATGAAGTCATCATAACTCCAATTCCAAATCTTGACAAAAACCTGAGAAGGAAAATTATAGAATGTCTTTCATAAACTTTGAAAAAGTTGTCCATAAATTATTAGAAAGTCAAATCAATTGACATATAACAATGGCAGTACAATATGATGAAGTAAGATTTATCTTAAAAATGCAAGTTACACTAAGAAAAAATGTAATTCACTGCAATAACAGAAAAGCAGAAATATCATAAAATCATCTTACTAAGTGCAGAAGCATTTGATATGATTCAATACCCATTTAAGATAAAAAACCCTCTCAGTAAATTAATAAAAATGAACTTCCTCAGTTTGATAGAGAGTATGTAAAACCTACTGCCAAAATCAAATTTATGATGAACACTTTCCTTTTAAAATGGAGGGAACGACAAGGACATCTGTCTCACCCATTTTCATTCTATGTTGAACTAGAGGATCTATTCAATTTATAGAGGCAAAGGAAAGCTAAACAATCTGAAGAATGAAAAGAAGAAAGTAAATTATGAAGCTGAGGACTGGGAGTACCTATCTGTTGAAGGCTCTATACAATATCTCTATCCCTCACTAACTCTTTTAGCACCACCAGACCTGCTGGGTCTTAGGACTCAATTGGCACAGCAGCTTGTAAGGCAGCCTGGATGTTGCAGAACCTTCCCCTGTTCTAGGCTCCAGATTTGGTAGTACTTTTAGTCATACCATATATGCATTGGGATAGAGGACGAAATGAGACACATGTTGCCTCCAAAATCCAAAAGGGCCCAATAGCTGTTGTGTATCTTTCTCAGTGTTAGGAGGATGATACAGAGCAACTTCACCTTGAATGGGATATCCTGACATGTCTCAGACCACTAGACTCCTAGAAATTTCACCAACTGATGGGACTTCTAATTTTTGTGAACTTTTTTCCCCTACACTTTGACAAGCAAATGTTTTACCAATATATGTATGTTGTTGTTGTTGTTAGGTGCCGTCGAGTCGGTATCCGACTCACAGCGACCCTCATAGGGTTTTCAATGGCTGACTGTTTCGGGATTGCCTTGGGAGTGGATTGCCAGGTCCTTCTCCCATTTTTGCGGTGCTGGGAATTGAACTCAGGACCTCAGAGACTGCAGCGCAGCGCTCTACCAACTGAGCTAAATCCCGCCCTAATATATGTATTGTTGTTGTTGTTGTTAGGTGCCGTCGAGTCGGTATCCGACTCATAGCGACCCTCTGTTCAACAGGGAAAACACTATTGTCAGTGCTTCTCTGCTGTTCATAGGGTTTTCAATGGCAGATTGCTTTTTGGGAGGGGGTTGCCAGGTCCTTCTCCCAAGCCTACAGCTTCTGGTGTTCCCAGGCGGTCTCCCATCCAGGTACTAACCAGGCCTGATCCTGCTTAGCTTCCGAGATCTGACGGGATCGGATGCCACAGGGCTACCGCTGCAGGCAATATATGTATAGTATTTGCTAATTCTTGCTCACCAGGTCCTATTATATGTTATGAATTAAAATGTAACCACCTCCCAAAAGTCAAATGTTGATGTTCTAACCTCACAGCACCTCAAAAATCTTACCTTATTTAGAAATTGTTAAGATGAGGTCATACTCCATTGGGGAGGACTCTTCTAATCCAATATGATTGGTGTCATAAAAATGGGAAATATGGTCAGAGACACGCATACAGGAAGAACACCATAGGAAGATAAAGGCAGCGAGCAGGATAGTGCAGCAGAAGCCAGGGAACATCAAAGGCTGCAGAAGCCATCAGAAGGCAGGAGAGAGGCTTTAGTAAATACCCACCCACCCATCCCTGGCCCCAGAAAACTAGCCCAACCACTTTCTGCCCTTATCATTTTCTTACCATTTTAGAATTTCATGTAAATGAAATAAAACAGAGTATAGTTTTTACATTTTACTTCTTTTGCTCAAATAGTAAATCCTCTTGCTTTATATAATATAGCATGTCCAATGAAAGATCTATAACTAGAAAAGTATTCTACATAATATAACTCTTAAAGCCACATTTCAATGAAATATAGAGTAGATTTTAAGAAAAATATAACATGATGTTTTCATACATACATATGTAGTGCGGACAGCCTTATGTTTGATTTATAGCGTCATATTCAAAGAGAAAGGAGATTAATACAAAAATGTTAGAAAACAAGCCAAAATTGCACTCAGTTTCTTTAAAAAAATGCCAAACTAGGAGATAAATTTTTTCATATACAACTTCTTTAAAATACACTTGAAACTTCCTCCCCTCTCAGTTTTTCTCCCATATGGTCTATTGCCTTCTAAATTCTCACCTTCCTGTTCCTACTCCCATCAAATCTCCAACTTCTAACCAGTAAAGTTCTTGTTATCACCCTTCTTTCATGTCGTCCCTTTTCTCCTATGACACTCTTGTCTCTCTGCCCTCTGCAGTTCCTCCCTGCTGTACTTACAATGCAGGGAGGTTCCCCACCATTTGCAGATGCTACAAGCAGCCCCTTGGAATAAAATTCTCCTCTCACCTGTGCTACATGATTTAGTCCCATGCAAGACTTTTAGTTATAAAATTATCTTGCTTCAGTACATGTCTCTGAACTCTCCTAATGTACCAATGTTACGCCTGCAGGGCTATTAGTTTTGTAAACTGAATATAGTTTATTTTCTATGTGGCTCAGTCCCTATAGGGAGTTGCAGCTGAGGAAGCATGGTTCATGAGTCAAGCATGCTTCATGGAATTTTTGTAAGATTTCCAAGTTTTAGAGAAAGAATTCCAAGCTGTATTTGTATCTCCCAGAGAGATGGACATTGAATAAGTGAGACAGTAGAATTTGTGCTTTTGAATTATGGTGCTGGAGACAAATATTGAATATACCATGGACTGCCAAAAGAACCAACAGATCTGTCCTAGAAGAAGTGCAACCAGTGTGCTCCTTGGAAGCAAAGATGGCTAGACTGTGTCTTATGTATTTTGGACATGTAGTCAGGAGGGACCAATCCCTGGAGAAGGACATCATGTTTGGGAGAGTGGCAGGTCAATGAAAAAAAGGAAGACCCTCCACTGGATGGATTGACATAGTGTCTGCAACAATGGGTTTAAACATAAAAAAGATTCTGTGCCTGACACAGAGTTGGGGAGTATTTTGTTCGTTTGTACATAGGGTCGCTATGAGTCAGACCCAACGAGAGAGAACATCAAAATATTTTATATCATAAGCTACATTAATATTTCCCTAAACAACCTTCTCTCTTCTCACCAGTACTTTCCCGCCATTCAGATGCACTGAGTTCCAATCTTTCCCACGTTTTTCCTCATTGTCCATTTCTAGTATCTTTCCTCTGTATTTCTATCTCAAGGATCCTTGAGAGAGAATCTTTCCATGAATCTTGCATCCAAGTAAACCACCATAGAAAAGCTATAGGATCTGATAACTTTCTGGTCTTCCCTTGAACCCAGAAGAATTAGACACAAAGGCTTTCCAAGAATGTAATTTTTGTACTCTGATCCAGTTTCTCTTGAGAAATTCTTATGAGAATTTCCTGGAGAAGAAAATTTCATCACTCTTTTCCTCTCAGCCTGTTTGGTGTGGCTATAAAAACATTGCTCACGCTGGGTAATTTATAAAGAAGAGAAATTTATTTTCTCCCAGTTCTGGAAGCTGTGAAGCCCAAGATCAAGGTGATGGCAGGCTCAATCTTTTGATGAGGATGGCATACTTTAAATGGGAAGAACAACTGTGCGTTCACCTAGTGGAAAGTAAGCCTCCTTTCCAAAGGCTTTCATCTCATTTACAAGGAAGGAGCTCTCATGGCCTAACACCTATTAATGCCCCCACACTGGCAACCTTTGGTATGGAGGGGACCCATTTAAACCTTGGTGTTGTGTCTGTATTACTCCAGCCCATTTACTGAAAAGCTGCTAGTTTTGTGTGGATCCCTGATGAAGAAAATGCTTCACAACAGGCCCAGGCTGCTTTCAAGCTGCTCTGTCACTTGGACCATATGATTCAGCAGCTCTAATGGTACCTGAGGTGTCAGTTGCAGATAAGGAAGCTTTTTGGAGCCTTTGGTAAAGCCCCAATAGGTGAAACTGCAATGGAAACCTTTAGGATTTTGAAGCAAGGCCCAGCCATTATCCATAGATAACTACCTTCTTTTCCAGAGACAGTTCTTGGCTTGTTAGTAGGGTTTAGTACAAAACTGAATGCTTCACCATGTGCCACAAAGTTACGGGAGATCTGAGCTACCCGTCATGAACTGGGTATTATCTGACCCATCAGGCCATAAAGTTAGGCATGCAGAGCAGCACTGCATCAGCAAACAGAAGTGGTATATGTCTGATCAGGCCCAACCAGGTCCTGAAGGCATAAGTTATGTAAAGAAGTGCCCCAAATCCCCATGGTTCCTGCCCCTGCTCTCTGCCAGCTAGTACTTAAGGCCTTATTGGGAGTTTACTATGGTCATTTGGTAAAAGGAGAGAAGACTTGGGCCTCATTTACAATGGTTCCCCCCAATATGCAAGCACTATCAAAAAGTGGATAGCTGTAGAAATATAGCCTTTTTCTTGGATATCCCTGAAGGACAGGGGTGGTAGGAAATATCTGTAGTAGGCAGAACTACAGGGAATGCACTTAATTGTACACTTGGTATAGGAGAAATGACTAGATGTGTGATCATATACTAATTTATGAACCGTAGCCCAAGGCCTGGTCAGGGACTTTGAACATGATTGAAAAACTGACAGCAAAATAATTTGAGGAAGAGGTGTGGAGATACCTCCCTGAAGGGCCAAAGTATATGAAAATGTTTGTGTCCCATGTAAATGTTCACCAGAGTAACCTCATCAGAGGAGAATTTTTTTTTTCTCCGGTACTGGAAGTTGAACCCAAGTCCTTGCACTTGCATGCTTTGCAAGTGCTGGGTCACGGAGTTGCACCCCCAGCCCATTTTTTTACTTTTTGAGACAGGGTCTCACTAAATTACGCAGACTGCCTCTGGTCTCGAACTTGCGATCTTCCTGCCTCTGTCTCCCGAGCTGCTGGGAATACAGGCATGCACCACCATGCCTGGCTTCAAAGTAGAAATTTAATAGTCAAGTGAATAAGAGACTAATATCATTCCCCAGCCACCTGGTCATCACCCATTGGGTCCAAGATCAAAGTGTCCATGATGACAAGGAGGGGCTTCTACTCACCAAGATTAACCTGGTTATGGCCACATCTGTGTCCAGTTCGCCAGCAGCAAGGACTAATCCTGCACCTCCAATATGGCACTGTTCCTGGGGTGATCAGCCAGCTACTGGTGGCAGGTTGATTGCACTGGATCCCTTCCTTCATTGGAGGGGCAGCCTTTTGCCCTTACTGGAACAGACACTTATTCTGGATATGGATTTGCCATCTCTGCATGTGACGCTTTTCCCAAAACTACCATTGGTGGACTTACAGACGATCTTGTACACTATGATAGCTTCATAAAGAATTGTTAAACACTAAGGAACTCACTTTACAGCTGAAGAAGTACAGAAATGGGCTCGTGCTGATTTTGTGATGTTCCCATCATCCAAAGTGGCTGGTTTGAGAGAACAAAGGAACAACTGTTTGAAGACACTGTTACAGTGTTAGCTAGGTGACAATGTTTTGGAAGCCTGGGGCAAAGTTTTCTAGAAGGCCATATGTACTCTACATTAGCATCCAATATGTGATACTTTTCTCCCGTAGCCGTTATACACAGGTCAGGCATCAAGGTGTACGGATCATCATTATTATCCCTAGTGCCTCACTGGCAAAAATTTGTCCTCCTGTCCTAACTTCTAATTTAAGAGAATTGTCATTTCTCCCCATGAGATCATTTCTTTCTCAGAAACTAAGACCTCCAAGCTAGCAGATAATAATGTTGTTGGAACAGGAAGACAAAATTTTGCTAGTGAGGCATTAGGGATATTGACTACTTTGGGGTCCTCATGCCTCTGAGTCAGTAGGCTAAGAGAAGAGCAATCGTATTAGTTAGGGAGATTAATCCAGACTACCCAGAAAACATTAGGCTACCCTTCCACAATGGAGGTAAGGAAACATATCTGGAATACAGGAAGTCCTAGGGTGTCTCTTATTATCATACTTGTGATTAATGTTGGTGGAAAATCATAAAACCTCAATCCAGGCAGGAACATGAAGGGCTGAGACCCTTGAGGAATGAAGGTTTGGTTTACTCTGTCAGGTAAACAATGATGACCTTGTGAGGAATTTGCTGCCGACAAAGGGAATAAAGAATTGGTAATAGTAGTTATAAATACCAGCTACAACCATGTGATCAGTTCCAGAAAAACACCTATAATTACCATGAGAACCTCTTGTCTACTTTGTTGAAAACACATTTGTATATATGAATATATGTTAAGCAAGTGTCTTTTTCTTTCCCTTTATTCCTTACCATGTGTTGAGTTGAAATCAGTATTTAAGTACTATTTTTATATTATAGTATTTAAGTTATGGGAATTTTCAGTTGTGTTCAGAATAGTACCTTGCTAAGTGGAACTACTGTAAACTTCCTTATTGTCTTTAAAGATTAAGTATGGTTTAAGAGCTTCATATGGGTGCCACAAGGAATGGGCCTGTAATAATTCATTTTGGGTGTCAACTTGACGGTCCTAAGTGATACCCAGATAGCTGGCACAGCATTACTTAACCTCAGTGCTTCAGTAGGTGCAGAGCTTGTCCCTCTCCCTGATGAAAGGGAATCAATCCCAGGTAGTTTAGCATTTGCTTAGAATGACTGGATTCTCCTCCGTGCGTCTTTGAGGGTATTTCCAGAGGAGACTGGCATTTGAGTCAGCAGACTGATGTGGAAAACATCTTTCCTCAATGTGGGCAGGCACCGTCGGGTCACCTGGGGGCTCAGATGAACAAAAAGTCAACAGAAAGGATGCTCTTCTCCTACCCTTGGATATCAGAACTCCGTGTTCTTTGGCTGTGGGACTCCAGGACTCCCACCAGTGGCCCCCTAGGTTCTCAGGCCCTCAGCCTCAGTCAGAGTAAGTAACATTATGTTGTTGTTGTTGTTAGGTGCCGTCAAGTCAGTGTCTGACTCATAGAGACCCTATTTACAACAGTAGAAACACTATTGTCAGTGCTTCTCTGCTATTCACAGGGTTTTCAATGGCAGATTGATTTAGAGAAGTGGGCTGTCAGGTCCATCTCCCAAGCCTACAGAGGCCTCCCATCCAAGTCCTAACCAGGCCTGACCTTGCTTAGCTCCTGAGATCTGATGGGATCAATGAAACAGAACTACCACTGCAGGCAGTAACATTATAGGCTTTGCTAAATCACTAAAATGAAAAATCGGAACAAACCTATTACAAGAATTATAACTATTATTTAGCTTCCCCTCCCCCATTCTGCTTTTGGACTGTGTTATACTGTGTAAGTAAAGCAATTGTAGCCCAGATCTCTTGTCTATTTCATGTTTATCCTAATAGTTCATTCTGTTAAGCTCATGTAATTAGTTATTGTTGTTCGACTTGGAGATTATGTACTCCTTAATTGGCATATCCACTCTCAATTAGATGACAGCATAATTATTTGCAATTTTTTAAAATATTAATTTGAGCCAAAAGTTTTGTAAAGTTGTTTCCTGAAAGCACAGTGGAAAATAATTGGTTTAAAGTGATTTGAAAATACACCCTTCCCAAAGTCATAAAAATACTTAATACATTCCTTAGTTCTAAAGCCTTTAGATTGGACTGAGCCATGCTACTGGTTTTCCTGTTCTCCAACTTGTAGGTGGCCTACAGTGGGACTGTAGCCTTCTTAAGCAAGTAAGCCAATTCTCCTACCGAGTCCCTGCTCATCTCTCTATATACATGTTATTGTTTCTGTTTCTTTGGAGAACTCTAAAACTTTTTTTTCTAATTTTTAAAAAATAAAAGATAATTCCAATTTTTGAGTTGACTCTAGTTTTTAATGCTTTGGATTTTTGTTACAAAATATTTAGAGAAGGGTGGATGAACTATGGAATTTAGAAATACCCTCAGTATTTGTAATAGATTTAAATGGATGTGATCCTCATTTCTGTATTGACACTCACTTATAACACGACTTTGCTGCTATTCTCATCCAGAGTCTACTTTGCCACCCCAGGAAGCTAGGTTTGATGGTATGATGCTTTGGGAAATGGGAAATTAATACATGTAATAAGCAGTGGCATAGAAAGGTTTGTCCACTGGGGTTTATTCTCTTGCTGTTCTTGCTACTGCCATATAAATGTGCCTGGGCTAGTGTGATGGATGACAAGAGACATGTGGCTTAATCATACTCATTACTCTGGCCAACAGCCTGCCAACTGCCAGACTTGTGAGTAAGGTGATCTCAGATCATCTAATCTTCCATAGACTGATCAGCTGACCATGGACATGTCAGCCAAGTCAGGCCAAACAAGAGCACCCTAACCAACTAAACAAGTAACACTGCTGCTGACACCCCAAATTTCTGGTGGCATGTCATGCAGCAAAGTAAATGAAAAGTCAAAAATTATCCATTTCCATCACATCAACGAACATTTATTAAATGATTTTTTGTGTAAGGCTCTCATCTAGGCACAGGGACCCCAAACCAAATAAGACATGGGTTCTCCCTAGAGAGGCCCACAAATTATAACTTTATTACAGATACAACAAACAGATAGCAGTGACTAGTACTGAAAAAAAATAAAGCAAAACTTGGGAAAGTAGAGTGACTCATTCATTTGGGACACTCTAGAAAAAAAGCAGGTGAGATCAGAGTTGGATCCTCACCAGTGAATGAGGCAAGTTGTGGGAGAACATCTTAGGCAAAGGAAATAGCATATACAAAGGCTCAGAAACAAAGAATATGAAGGTTTTGGAAAATGGTGAGAAGTACAATGCAGCAAAATTTAGCATGCAAAGATGGAACAAGATGGATGATTAAGGAAATCTGAGTGAAAAAACCTATTTCCTATTATGGAAAGACCCTGAAATTAAGTAAATAAGAAATCTCTAATGTGAAAAAACACAATAAACTTCTTAAAGTATGAATCACCAAATTATTTACCCTCCTCCCATCCTCTGACTTTGGACGCTGTTGCACGATGTAAATAAAGCTATTGTAGTGCAAGTCTCTTCTTGTCTATGCTTGTCTTCATGGTTGAGTCCATAGTATTAGCCTCATTCTGTTAAGCTCATTTAATTACACTTATTGTTCAATTTAGATCACACATCCCTTAAACTGGCTTATATACCCCTAATTATTTGACAGGCACATTTCATTGCAAAGCAATTTAACTTTCATAAAACAAAGATATGAGCCTGCAGCCATAGCACCATGGTGTCCAATGCCTTCAGATCTCAAAAGCTAAGCAGGGTTGGGCCTGGTTAATACTTGGATGGGAGACTGCCTGGGAACACCTGATACGTAGGCTCGGGAGGACCTGGCAACCCACTCCCAAAAATGAATCTGCCATTGAAAACCCTATGAATAGCAGAGAAGCACTGACAATAGTGCTTCGCCTGTTGTACGTAGGGTCCCTGAGTCAGATACCAACTCGATGGCACCTAAAATCAAAACAGGTATGAATCATCAATTTTGCAAAGTTGGCTCCTCAGAACACTGGAAAATAAATGGTTTAAAGAGAATGAAAATATTCCTTTCCCAAAATCATGAAAGTAACAAGTGCATTCCTTGAGGAGTAGACTACTTATGATCATGTATACTTAATGATATTGAAGAATACATCTTAAAGTATTTGGAGAATTACATGGAAAAAAATTTAAAGTGAATTTCTGCCTAAAGCCTTTGACTCTCTGGATCGGGGCCATCTGATCATGTGCCTGGTATAGTCACTAGATGATGACAGAAAAATAATAATACATTACCTGTGAAACTTCAGGGTTGAAACAACCTTCCGGAGTCAAACCTACACAGTACCTGACATGAGTGCTCAATAGATGCTTGATGAATGAACACACTGACAAACCCAGCTTAAGTTTCACCAAATACAGAATGAGAAACTAAATGATCACTAAAGTACCTAACAATCTCAAGACTCAAAAAGTTTTCCACAATACAAAAGAATAAAAAATGTCAGCATCAGTTCCATTTATTTAGTCATACTAATACATGATTGCATTTGCTTTTAAAGAAACACAAAGTATAAAATTATTTTAAAAAAAGACCCTGAAAGTTACACAATTTTTTCAAAGCATCATCTTAAAAAAAAAAAAAGATCTTTTAAAAGACTGATTGTGAAGTCCCATATGGATAATAAAATGCAAAAGGTGAAGAGCAAACATGGACAGAAGCTAATTACTCAGTCACAGTTGTCTTAAATATAGAGAAATTGTGAAGAATTATAGCTTTATTTCTGCTGCTATCATGAGATTCATGAAATGTTACTGGGACTTTTAACTGAATACATTTGTCACATTACTAATACTCTATAAATTAATTCTAAACCACACTTTGAGCATTTTACAAACTTTCCAAACATTGTGCTTTTTGGATTTGATGACCTCAAATATTACATCCGTTTTACTTAAAATTGTGGCAAAATACATATAAAATTGACCATCATCAGGAGGATAATACAGTGGCATTTAGTATATTCACAGTATGTGCAACCATCACCACTATCTTGTTCTAGAATATTTTCATTACTCCAAAAGGAAACTCTATACTCATTAAGTAGTAGCCATTCCACATCCATGGCAATCACTAACCTTATTTGTCTCTGTAGATTTGCCTATTCCAAATATTTCACATACATTAAAGCTTATAATGTGGCCTTTTCTTGTCTAGCTTCATTCACTTAGTGTTTTTTTCCCTCTCCAGGGAATATTCTTTTGCACTTAAGATGAAGACAATTATTAATGTAACTCATGAAAAAACATATTTGAAAATTACATGGCAATGTGAGGTAAGCAAATGAGTCAGTGAGGCTACTTTTCAGAATCTAATTCATTTTCAGTACTCACTAGTTCTTTAACACTGATCAAGTGAACAATACAGCTTTAACACTTCAAATACAAAATAAAAATCTTTAGAATTCATGTTTACTGAATTACTAACTCCTCAAAGCAATTTCACATCAGGGCTATTTTCACAAAGTTATTGGAATATTGTAGATAATCAATACTGTTCTCTCCTTGTATCAAAGCCCTTATTAAAAATACCAGTGACAATTTTAAGTCACCAATTAAATTTCTATAAAAGACATTAAGCTGACCTACTTATTCCCTAGGTAATTTTAGTCTTGAGTAGATGAAGTACTATTATTTCAATTCTTATGGTGTATTTTAAATAATGTGATTAAACCTGAAAGCAATTTTTCAAATATTTTGAAACTACACATTTGTTTGTTCATTGGTGAGTTACTTAAACCTAAAAGTACTGACCAAAACTACTAAATTTAGGTTGATTAGCAGGACAAAGTTTTTTAAAACTAGGCAATTAATCTAGACTTTTTGATCACCTCATCAGAAAAATGAAGTCATGGAAGAAATAAGCAAACAATGACAATTACTATGAAAAAATTTCAACAGAAAATAATATTCTAGGACAGCAGAGGGAAGGACCTCCTTCTTTCAACTTTAATCTTTTGCTATTACTCTTTTATCACAAGGTCTCATAACCACAACTTAATAATGTAACCACTGATGTTACTCTTTAAATAAGAGTGTAGAAAACTATGACTCTAGTCAATTCTTGTGCCAAATACTGAACATGATTATTATCCTATTTATGTGTTCGAGGATCTTGTCTGAGCAAAAAAACTTCTGTCAATTTATATTAGAAAAAAATAAAAATTAAACTTGGTGAATGTTTTGGGGGAGGACAATGTGATCTGAAGAATTTGATCCCAAGAATTCAACAGAAATGCAATTTTATCACTTTCAAACACATGAGCTATTACCACTAGAACGAGCTATGTATCGAAGAGTTGTTTTCTATTTAATGTGTGCATGCAATTGGGTTGAGTTTGGAGATGTTCAAAAATTTATTAGTACTACAACAACGAAATATACCATTTCCCTTATCAGTTGACTATGAAATGGTTTTCTTCACACTATAGATCCAGCAAGTCAAAAAGATTGAAGTTATTTTAAAAGATTTGCATCAGTGAATTTTTACTGTATTTCTACAGAGCATATTCATGAATTTTCCTTGTAACTCATACTCAGCTTCTTAATAAAAAGTCACTCTACACATAATATATTGGAATATCAAACAATCAGAGTACAAACTGTCAGTTTTGAAATGTTCTAAGGTAACAAAACACCTTGAGCTGTATCTTGTTAAATCTCAAGATGTATTCACAAATTATGAAGATTATACATGCCAAATAAGTTTATGTATAAACAAGGAATTTCCATTTTTTTTTAGTCACAGATAAATAATAAAGTTCTTTTAAGAATTTAGCAAAATGTCCTACTTGTACAAGGTATTTTCAGAGCAACATACCACATTTCATTAGTTTCTACCTTGTTTCCTTTTGGTATTGCCCTAGAATTCTTTCCAAAACACTTCATAGAAATGAAATATTCTAGGCAGCAATACTTACCAAAGTAATTTCTATTTATCTAAATGTCCTTTCTCTTCTTGCATTTGTAAAGTTGGAAAAGTGATCTATGTTAGAACATATTTATCTAGGACTTTGAGTATCTTAGTTTTCCCATCCATAAAGTGGGAAGGTGAAAGATACTCTCTTTTAAACTCATTTTGATCTTTTAAATAAAAGAAAATAATTATGAAAAGGTATCTTTAAAAAGAAACTAGCCTTCATTTTCTCTTATTTTATTTAGAAAGGACTTCACTAGAATTAGTCTTTACTCAATTCAAACTTTTTTTCTGGAAATCAGATTTAGATAAATACTACTTAAAACCCTTCAATCAGCTATTTCAAACACAATGGAACAAGTCAATGCTGAACTGATTTGCTTTAAAGGCATAACTAATATATTCTGCCTTCCTGGGCCTCATGAACATGTTAAGACCACTCACAGCAGCACTTAGATAACAAGTCAAAGATGTATCAGAAAAATTCTTTCCATCAAAAAGTGGCCAGACGATGAGGTCAATTGCTTTCTTTCAATTGTACTTCTAAACAATCAACTCTGCAGGTTCTAATCACATCACCTCCCAATGTGGTGTGTCACACATGAAATATATTTTTTAATGTTTTAGTAACATTCCCTCAGAAAATTTAAAAAATAAGCTCTGTATCTTTTTAGGTTAGGAAGCAAAACAGAACACCTAAAAGTAGTTCAATCTCTACAAGTAAAATCTGTTATTAATAAAGTAATACAAGCTACCATATCTTCAATGTCTGTGGAAGTTTTGTTGAAAACCTCATTTTCTCCAATATTACTAAGATCCCCATATCCAATGTTGAAGGGCAGATAATAATAGCAATAACACTGATGGGATATGCAGAACAAGGTCAAAGACCAAAAGGATTCTGAATCACTAAAAACCCAGAAACCCAATCTTTAATCATCTCTTATGGTTATGGTTGAAAGGATTCCCACAAATATTTCTGTAGGATTTAACCCAATATTTCTCTATTCCTACTCTTTGTTCATCCTAAAAATCTAGTATGTTCACATGACACTACAACCACTAAACACGAGTGACAACGAGATGACTAAGCTAAATGTTAGTGCTAATGAAATAAAATCTGCAGTATAATATACCTTGAGCAGAAGAAACACCAATAAAATACTAGCAAAATTTAAAATACTAGTAAATACTGGCTTTTAAAAAGTCTAAAAATCATAGTATCCAATATACTGGTATTTTGTCACATAGATATAAGATTCAGACAACATATAATTTAGCCATTAAAAATAATAAATCACTATTACTCTAAATTTTGGATTATGCATATTATGTACATACAGATAATATCCACTCCAATATCATATCAGAGGATAAACAGCTGGCATGAACTCTGCTTTCCTCTGAGATCTCATATTTTATTATGCATCAACATCACCTGGAGACCTTGTTAAAACAGATTGCTTGTTCCCATTCCAGGTGATCTGTAACTCTAAACAACAGAGGAAAGAGGGGGGGAAAAAGGGGAGGGGGAGAGAAAGAAAGAGATTAAACAGTACTGGGAACGGAGGCAGAGAATAAAAGTGAACTCAGATATTGCCCTCCATCCTGATGCTTGCCCTTTATCTTGCTGGTCAGCAAAGACTAAGGAGTCAACAAAGACTTCTCAAATGACAATCTACTAGGCCAAGATATAAACCTTTTCATACATTTTGAGGCTAAACAGAAAGTTCCCATTACAAGTTTCAGAGAAATAATCATGCCAAAAACTCTTTAGCCTTTCAGTGCTCCTCGATGACAGTACTTTCAAGAAACTGGAGAAGCGGAGAAAGCTAACTAATATGTTCTTCATACTAAAAAAATAAGTAAAACTTTAGTCAGCAATGATAATCATCAACCAGCAATTCCTAGAACATGCAAAAGGTCAACACTACAGAAACAATATGATTACATTTGGAATTTGTCAAACAAGTTATTAAAATTTTATTCAAATGAAAGTTTTTCAAGTTAATAAGCCATATAAAGGGAAAACAATTTTATTAGAACTTGAACAAATGTTGCAGAAAGAAAACATTTTAACAAAATAATAAGGTGGCATAACAAACAAACAAAAAAGAACAGTGAAAGATGTGTAAAAGAAATATGAGGTGGAAAAAATGTTAAATATCTCATGATCCAGTGTGGAAACAAGAAGTTCAAACTTAAAAAAGCACAATCATAAAACAAAAGGTTAATATTTGTGTTATCCTAACCATGGACACATTCTTCAGCAACACTTTAAAAGGCAGAGTTATATTCAATAGAAGTTGATATCTTATTTCTGGCTTTTTGACAGAAATAGAGATTTTTTAATGCAATTCAATCTCACAGTTGAAAACCAAAGTTTAAGCACGAAGAAATAAGTACCCTACAAAGTAAAATGACAGGTGAGGACAACTGATTAGTCTCCAATGCTACATTTTCAACTATAATAAGGACTTTGATCCAACCAAAACAAATCTTAAATAGTTCAGAATTCTCTAAATGCCAGAGGAACGCCTCTGCCCAGTATGATTGCCATATATGGGAATCATGAACTAGGAACCACAAAGTATTCTCAGCAACAAAGTAGGAAGGGAAGATACAACTGAGTTTTGACATTTATAACAAGGTAGTTTGTCACCATTATAGCTAACCAAATATCAGAATTTACAGAGGATAAATTATTTAGGCATGTATCCCTGTCTTTGCAATTTATTCCTAAATGCTGACACAGCATGTGTATTCATTTTTAAAGTGGCCATATCAAGTTAATAATAGTATACACCAATTTGGAAACTTAATACATCAAGAATCAGTATTTGAGTGTCTGTATCACACCTTGATGTATACATAAAGATACAGCTTTTCCTTTCTGATAGAGAAGTGCATGGGAAATTAATTTGGAAATGTTTCAGAGATTGTCAATCAAGATGGCTTTCTGCTTGTTTTCTTACAAAGACATTAAATTTCACATTTTTACATGTCTTAAAACAATATAATTATGTTTTCGTGAACATCAAAAGCCAAAATTTTTAAATGCTTATGAAAAAATAGTTAAGCTCTTTGTATTCAAATATTTAAAATTTATTTATATACTATGCCAAATTCAAACTTAACATGAGGTATATTTTCTTTTCAAATGCTAAGTATCTAGTAAACATGTAATGCCATGAACAGTTTCAAATTAAATTCACAGGCTTGCCTCTTGTTTACTGGTTTGTGCTTTATCGAATCATATAACACATTGCAAAGACTCTTTGGATGTGGTATCTAATAAAAAAGATAGCTGCATATAGTTATAAGAGTTATAAGAGCATAGGATGAAAATATCTCTGTGAATTATTTGAAAAACATGATAAATAGCATTACCAACATTAGTTATCATTTTAAATATTATGTAAGTGTATACTACAGATCACCTATGTACCAATAATTGTAAAAGGAAGTACTAGGAAAAACTTTTTGATGATTTTATAGCAGTGCTTAAGCAACTGAAAGTGTTTATGTGAAAAACCTATGCTGCAAACATTTGAATTAAAGTTTTGCTTTTTGATTACATGAGCTTGAACTCATAGAAAACATCAGGAATAAACTGTTTGGTCAGGATCTTGTTAGGTTAAGAAGCAAAAAAATTAAGAACCAAAATATGCACACCATTAAAAAAATACTAATTCTGAAAATTATGTAAAGAATAGATCACCCTGTCCAGCAAGTTCCAGAAATTTCACACATTTCAAACATTAAGGCAACTTTTTTCCAACTGAACAGTACTTTATAAAAATATATGTCACTTCAAAACATTATATACAGAGTGACAATAAATTTAGCTAGCTGTAGTCTTTAATACATTAAAAAAGTGTCACATATTACACAGAAATTATTCTAGGCGTTTCCATGTATGTGCAAGTGAAGTTACAGTTTTTAAAGGACAGGTTTTAAAACTGAGCGTAGTGAACGTCCTTCTTTCGTGAGCTCTCGAGTCACACACATACATGGTAATGGGATTGCTTCCTCCCGTTTCTCTACAATATTGTAACTGCATTTCTTCAAGTGGTCTGCCATGCTTAGGATGTCAGCAAATTTCCATTCATTAACAGAACAAAATGCAGTACTGAATCGCCATACCTAGAAGAAAATTTGATTTCAGATTTAAGCAAGTCAATTTATAGAAAAACAAAATGGCCTTTTTGCTCTAACTGCATATATTTCTTTCTTACTGTTAGAGAAATAACCAATACAAAGTTCTAAGAGGTTAGCTACAAAACTAAATAGTAGTAAATCCTTTTGGAAATAAATCTGTCAACTACTTATAAAATAACTCACTTCTATGAGATATATGAGATAATGATTTCAATAAATTTAATAACCAAGAAAAAAAGACAAAACCCAGTATTAAAAATTGCACTCAACCTGGCTTAAATAATATTTTAAAAATCATAACGTTAAGCCGGGCATAGTGTCACACACCTGTAATCCCAGAGACTTGAGAGGCCAGAGGCAGCCTGCATAACTTAATGAGACTCTGACTCAAAATTAAAAGATAAAAAATGGGCTGGGTGTGCAGCCCAATGGTAGAGTACTTGTAAAGCATGTGCAAAGCCCTGGGCTCAACTCCCAAGTACCAAAAATAAAAAATAAAAAAAGGTAACTTCACGAATTTAAAAATATTCCTAAAATAATATATACTACACACTATTCCTTCATCCTATCCAATTGGCTATACAGAACTAGATATGATCTGGAAATAATGACATTACAAGCATTATTTTTCCCTCTCCAAGTTTTTCTCCCACTTCTAGTACCCTATACAAAGTATACTAAAAATATCTGAGCTTATCCTTCCACTATTGACAAGCACTAAAAACATTTAACAATATTAAAGAAAAATAGGTACTTCAATTTGTTCAAAATGTTTCTGAAAATTTTTAGTCAACGAGCTTTTATAAAATGGATCCTATTTTAGTAAATACTATTGTGAAATGTGGTTTTAGGCAATATATTCATGTGCCATCCTTGTTCATATGTCTGCTGGTAAAAATATGGGATACTTCCCTCTTTGCCAGGTCAGCAACTCCAGGCTCTAAAGCACTATTATTTTATTAATCCAACAACAACTAATGTGGCCCTCTCTCATCTTCACAATTGAAAACAAAATGCTAGCTGAACACAAGTAACAAGCATGAACAGAGCAGGGGAGACCTAGGTTACAAGCATGAATTGGGTAGAACAGGCCTATACAACCAGCTAAGTTTATCAACAGTCAAATGTCTCATTAGAGAACAGTGAATATAATCATCACTTGATATCTCTATGGGAGATCGATTCTAGGATCCCCCTGCAAACACCAAAATCTGTGATACTCAAGTCCTTTTATAAAATAGTGTGTTTGCATATAACCTCTGTAATTCTCTCATAAACACTAAATCATCTCTAGATTGTTGTTAAGTGCAACTGAATCGTGTCTGACTCATAGTGACCCTCAGAATTTTGAATAGCAAATTGTTTTGGGAATGCTTCGTAAGTGGATTGCCACATCCTTCTCCCATATCTCTAGATTACTTACAGCTAATACAGTGTATATGCTGTGTATACTGTTACATTCCATTGCTTAGGGAATGAAAAGAAAAAAGTCTGTACATATTCAATATAGACACAATTTTCTCCCATATATTTATGATCTTCAGTTGGTTGAATCTATAAATGTGGAACCCAGAAATATAGAAGACCAACTGTACATGGTAAATAGCAGTTACTCCAAAAAGTAATAATATTTTGGGGAGAGAAGGACTTGATACTCATTTCTTAAGAAAGGATGGTAATGACCTACCACCTGGTCAGATGCCTTCAAATTCCATGAGAACATACTTATTTTTCAGCTAGTAATAGAAATCACCACTGTTCAACAAGAAGGGTATTACTCATATTCCTTAAAGTTATGATTAATTATCCTGTATGCAGTAATGCCCCATTAATCAGTGAAGGCCTGGTGACATTATACATGTCACTAGCCTCCTTACAATTCCACATACTCACAAAACTATGAGGGGAACAAGAAGTTTTCTTTAAGCTTCATGAGATAAATTAGATGAAAGAGGCAATGGTGGTAGGCAACCTCACTATGTCCACACATCTAAGAATCTAGTAAAACAAACTCAGGAAAAGCAGGCAAAAAAGAAACAACAACAAAAGTCTCCACAAAAATGGGCTCCCATCTGCTGATGACAAGGTTTCTTACTAATGGATCAATCTTTTATTCATGTATCCACTGAGTATTAACTTAGTGCCTACTACAAACTAGGAGTTACGCCAGGCAACAGACAAATAACATATTTTGATTGCCAGAGAGCCTCACTTCTCAAAGAATTTACAATCAAATGATTGAAAGTGACAATTCATCAATGAATTTCAAAAGAGGGTGGTGAGTGCTTTTATAGGGGTACCATAATGGAGCGGGCTGGGATTTAGTTTAGTTGGTAGAGCACTGCGCTGCAGTCTCCGAGGTCCCAAGTTCAATTCCCAGCACTGCAAAAACGAGAGAAGGACCTGGCAATCCACTCCCAAGGCAATCCCGAGAAACAGCCATTAAAAACCCTATGAGGGTCGCTATGAGTCAGGTACTGACTCGACAGCACCTAACAACATAATGAAGCACCACAGATACAAAGAGCAGTGCACCTTCCTTAGGGGTTCAGGGTAGGAGTGCCAAGAGGAGGTAAGATCTGATGAGTAAGTAAGACACAGCAAGAAGATGAAGATCACATACTCGAGACACAGGATCCCAAGGTCTGAATGCATCAATTAGCTGGAAAAGTTACTTACTGTTTCTTCATCTGTAAAGTGGGGACAGCAGATTAAATAAATTAATGGAAGTAAAGTGCTAATGCATACAATCCAGCATACAGTAAGCGTTTAAATGTGGGTATTAGGAACAGCTTAGCCAAAAGCCTTAAGGCAAGAAAGAAAACACCAGAACAATGAGGCAATGTGGCTAGAGTATAAAGTGACAGGAGGAAACTGAAGAGGTAAATAAGGATGGGCTTATGAAAAGTCTTAAATGTTTTATTAGCGGCCAGCCTCTATCACTGGGACAATGGACAAATATCAAAGAAATTTTAAGCACTGGAGTGACAGTTTAAGAAGTGTATTTAAGAAAAAAAATATTTATCCTTCTAAATCTGGTACAGAGAACATACTGCAAAGAAGCCCAACTGGAAGTCCAATCTCAGTTAAGGGAGGCTGTGGAAACAATCCAGGAGAGAACTAAAGGTGAGACTGAACTAGGAAAATGTCAGCAAAACAGAGAGGCAAACCTGAGAGGTATGAAAAAGGGAGAATCAATATGACTTCTTAATTACATATATATGGAAATAAAGGGAGTAGAAAGCAGTCAACACTAAATCCCAAACCCCTGGTTTAGGCACCTCAATTGCCAATGACTCCTTCTGAGATGAAGGACATAGAGGAGTAGAGCAGGCTGCGCATGTGAGTTTGAGGAAACAATATGTCCAGTAGATGAGCTATAGGTTGTGGCCTGGGGTTCTATAGCTTATAGATGTATGAGTCATCTGTGTAAACGATAGCAACTTAAACTTGAAAACTAGATGAGATCTTTGTGGGAATTGTTATAAATCCCCAGAGAAATATTTCACTGCATATGTTAATACTAGTGGATAAGGACAGAGAGAGTCCACACACATTATCCCACCCAAAGGAAAGAAAGACACCAAGTCATTGAGAAAATGAAAATACACACATACACACAGCTGGTGAAACTTTCTGCTACCAGAATTCCCTTTGGGGGAAAAAACATCATAAAATAATTTGAGTGTTCCTTCATTAGTCAAAGCCTCAAGAGAACTGAAAAGTAGATACAGAATTTTGAAAGACTGGACGCCTGACTAAAAGACAAAACCTAAGGGGGCTAAGAATGAAATAATGAGAAATTTGAATTCTGTGCAATCAAGTATTAAGTTTATCAAAACTGATTCTACTTTATAAAATGTAAAGTTTCTTTTTGTAAGTATTCTAAAATGAAAACCACCCTCCATCACAGTTATCAGTAATGCCTTGTAGTTTCCACTGGATAATGCCTTAAATAGAGTTAGATAAAAGTAAAGTACCACAGGAAGGAAAACGTAGAGGGAGGATTTGTTTAGGTCAGCCTAAATTTCTAGCCCACATTTCCAAAATGCATCACTCCTTTGGGCTGTAGTAAATCCAGAGTCCCTGCCCACAATATCAAATTCAAAAATGTCCCACTCTTATCTCACTTCAGCCTACAATATTTCCTCATCAATCTATTTATGTTCTCTATCCCCAAATACTCCACAGATCACTAGGATGAGTGTAGCAGTTGTTACAATTTTTCTCATCTATTTAGGTTCTATGTGAAATGATTAAATCCTAAAAAAGAAATTGCTAAGAATAGAGACAACACCAAGGAGCAAGAAAAAACCCTCTCATAGCTTTTCCCATGGTCTTATGGTGAAAATGTTTCAACCTATTAGAAAATGGTAACATGGTCTCAAACAAAGTTGTTATAGAAGAATAAGGAGTATACAACCGCTCATCTGAATAAAGAGAAGTGGCCTTTCCTGTATTAGATCAGAATCTAAATCTAGGAAATCTGCAGCCAATATGAAATCAGGACAAAAAACTCTAGTTCTTCATTATTTTAAAAATTTGTCACTGTATTAACTTAGGAAGTTTTAGGAGACAGTCAATCTATCACCAAGATATTAACTGTATTAACTCAGTAGCATTATTAAGTGCTTGTTGTTGTTAAGTGCCATCACAATGGGTCCCATCACACGGACACAATGGGTCCGACTCATTGTGACCTTAATCGGGTTTTCAACGGCCGACTGTTTCAGGATTGCTTAATGAGTGGATTGAGTGGATTGCTGAGTCCTCCCATTTTTGGGGTGCTGGGGATTGAACCTAGGTCCTCAGAGAGTGCGGAGCAGCACTCTATTCACTGAGCTAAACCCCATATTAAGTGCCTACTTTATGTTAAATAAGAGGTGATACAGTGAAGGTTAAACTGACCTTTTCCTTTATCTGCCATGATGAATTTCCTTCTGGATACTTCTTTTTCCCCCACTGCAGTATGACCATTCCACGAGACTGAAGTAGACTGCCACACACATCTCTCATTAACTTGGATACACATGAGAGCTGGCATAAACTGAAGCCATCAAGAAACCCTGCAATATGTTGCAGGACCTCAAAAGGAAGACTACTTAAATGGTCACTATGTAACCCCAACACACAGTTTCTAGCAGGCTCCGCCAATACTGTAGATACACAAGGCTGAACTCCAAATGACCTCAAGTGGCGGTCATGTATAATCTTTGCTCCTTGTGTTGATGGACAAAATCTACGCTGAGAATAAGTGCAACCATAATAAGCTAAGGGACACCTTTGTTCCATCCATCCATTAAGTCCAGCATGAATGTCACCATGCACATTTTTAAAGTGTGAAGAAAATTCTTTCCTTCTAAATAATTGTCCACACACAAAGGTAAACATTGAACGTTGCTTAGGCTGGTACCTAGCAACACATTCCAATACTAAATCCAGCCCAAGGGTCTGAAAAGGACTTGGATTTGAAAGTTGAGGATTGGCATGATCACAAGCTGATGCTGAAGCTATTTCCCCAACCATTGTATTTGTAGCTAATATTGCAGACGGAAGTGAAAAAGTCTGCGTTCCAAAGTCAATGTGATATACATCAACCATACGACTATCAGATATACCCCTTCCACCTGGAGAATCTCCTAGACAAAACAGTAATGCTGCTGTAATCAGATCAATTCCTTGGAGGCCCATGGGATCTTCTGCAACCTCTAAATCTGATGTATCTACTGCTTTATCTTCCTTCGGTTTAGACCAACATGAATTAGAAAGGAATTTGAGTGAAGGAGCATGATTGAAAGACAAGACATCCACATTTCTCAAGTCCCCTAAGTCTACTTTTTTCCAATATAATTCCCCTTCATCTTCACCATCTGGCATGAGGATATGTTGGACTGTGCCATTAGGCAAAGCACTAGATGGAATTACTTCCCTAAGCTGAGCTGCTACTATAAGTGAACTGGAAGGTTCTAAAGTACCATCTGATGCCACATATTCTCCATTTGTTAAGTTAGTTTGTATTGAATCACCATGAAAATTCTGATCCTGGTCGTTGACTTGTGTATATATATTTTCCAAAGGAAAGCCATTACAAAGAGCAGAAGTGCCATAAGAACTTGCATTCAAGTCACATAATAAATCACTCGAACCATTTTGTTCACACTGGCCATTCTGACTTGTGCCATTATAGTCAATTCCACCTACTGCCCCTATCTCCTCCTCATGAAGATGCTCCTGGTCTTTTAGGTTTCTATCCTGTAAGCTTTCTCTGTCATTTTCTTCCTCAGCCACTTGATTTGCGGTGGCACAAAGACTTGAATTTAATATTCCAATGTCTCTTGTGGCAGTATTCAGGATATCCAAAGCAGCAGCCAAACTTCTGGTTGTTTCTACAGTAGCCTGATAAAGTGCACCATAAGATTCTTCATCAACAGACACCAAGCCATTAGTATGTGGTATTTCTTGGACACTTGATTTAACTGATATTTGTTCTCTAGGTTCAGATCCTTTATCAGTTGCCTTTGACATCATGGTGGCTACTTTGAGGGATTCTAAAAGCATCCTTTGGTCTTGAAGTGCCAACGCCATGTCTAATTGTGCCACTTCATCAACATCTCTGCTCAGATTTTCATATGATTTCCGGTCTGCATAACTAACTGGCCATCGGTTCCACTCCATAGTACAGCACACCACACTTGCAGGACACATTTCTAGATGTTCAGCAACTTTATTTCGGGCCATGGTAAATGGGCATCCAAAGTCACTATTTAAGCAAGGCACTCGTTCCAATGGACATAAAAGTCGATGCTCATCAGCTTTACAAGAATGGAAAACTGCTCCACAAACCAATGAACAACCAGTCAAGTCACAGGAAATCCCAGGCTCTGGTCTGGTCATACATCGTCTACTGACACAATTCACACAGTGTGAATGCTGCAGCTCTTCCTCCATAATGGCCAGTCCAGTTCTAGTTTTTGAAATGGAAAAAGATAAGTTAGACAAAAACTGATTGATTTTTCAAAATTGTTTAATAATATAAATTAAATGACTGATGTATTTTAGTTTATCCTTAAGGATAAAATTCATGAAATATAAACTTATTTAACTAGTTAATTTTAAATATCATCAATACATCTTGAAGTAACTTAAGCATTTTAAGTAACAATTCAGTACCATAATAAATCAACTGTTAATTAAAATGTTCAGAGAATTTAAAAAGAAAATAAAAGTTCTAGCTCAAGCTCTGTAGCTATGGCCCTTACTTCTGAGGGCTACAGTTTCTATTAATTCATTGAACATATATATATTATTAACTACTATGTACCAAGCATTCTGTTCCACGTGACAATATAAAGATTAGTAAATCAGCGCCGGGCGCGGTGGCGCACACCTGTAATCCCAGCATCTTGGGAGGTGGAGACAGGAGGATCGCAAGTTCGAGACCAGAAGCAGTCTGTGTAACTTAGTGAGACACTGCCTCAAAAAAGTGAAAAAAAATTGGGCTGCGGGCACAGCTCAGTGGTCCAGCACTTGCAAAGCATGCAGACACGAGTCCCTGGGTTCAACCCGCAGTACCGGGAAAAAAAAAAAAAAAAAAAAGATTAGTAAGTCATAGTGCCTCCTCTTAGGGGGTACAGTAGGAGAATGAAGACATTAAAAAAAATCCCATCACATTATGTAATCAATATAACAGAAGTAAAATGGTAGCACAAAGATAATCACTACAGGTAGGGCTTAGGGAAGAATTCATAGTACCCTTGAAAAATGAAAAGTATGAAAAGGTAAACTGGTAAGAAAGGAAAGCATTTGATACTAAAGTAATAGCATATGTAAATGCAGAAGACCATGAGTTGATAAAAACACTTTCAATCTTCCTAATATAGCTGGATCAGGGTGATATGAAAGGTCGTTCTGAGAGATGAGGCCAAACAGTAATGAGGGAAAATTCATAGTGCTATGTGCTTCTCTAAGGAGTTCAGATTTTTAGTATGTGGAAGTCTTTGAGAATTCTAAGCAAAGAAATAGTATCTATAAAATAATATGAAGCAATTATAGATACTTCATGATTTTTCTTGCTTTAAAAATGAGCATTTTAACTTTTTATTAAGTTTTATATAAAGAGAAAGCATTATACATGCAATATGTTGATTTAATTACAATTGAGTCTATTCAATGTATTTTTTCTATTATCTGTATCTTCTTTATTGGTTTATTACTATTTGCAGTAAAAACTTAAATAATATCTGCCTTTTGCTACCATTCTTATTTCCTATTCAGTCAAACTTACAGAAGAAAAAAACAATCTTCAATCTTCCATATACTCATCAACACTCTAATCTGGCTTTATTGTTATTCCTCCTACATTAAAAGTGCTCTGCTGAGATGCTCCTAAATCCAACGGGCAATTTTTTCGGATGCCATTTCCCTTGACCACATCATTATGATGACTAATCCCTTCTTTCTGGACTGTTATCTTGCCTTACTTTTTATGTGGTCACCCTTCTCTAGCTTTCCTATTACTTCTCCGGTTATTCCTTAGTCTTTTTTTAAATATTAGCTTTCTTCAGGTTTCATGTTATTTCTTTCTCATTCTAAACCTTCTGCCTGAGTATTCTCAATTTCTTGAAAAATTTCAATTACTACTCATATAATAAAAACTCATCTATATATCCTGCCCAGATTCCCCTCTTCCAAACTGCAAACCTCTAAAGCTACTTATTATACATTTCTACAAGTAGATGGCACAGGGAACTCAAGTCATTATTTCCAAAATTGAACTACATTGCAGTATATACATAAGAAGCAGACTCTTAGCTTATTTTCTTTACTCAGTACATAAGAGATTTCTAGTTTTCTGACATATTATTCTATAAATTCTATCTTGGTTCCAGGTGGCAATAATAATCACTCTCCAAATTTCTGTATCTATTTTCCCAGTTGAAGCTAGCTGTTCCTCAAACTAGAATAACAAAACTCTACCTGACCATTATTGACAGAGATTTCCTTGATTCCGTAGGAAAGTTCTGAGTTGATACTATAATGTTCAATGATGCAAGGGGGAAAAGGCACACATAACACCAAAACTATATTTTTAAGTTGGGCTAAAAAAAAATGAGCTAAATACTTTAAAACATTTTTTTCTCAAAAAATTTATAGGCAAGTATGTTGTTGTTGTTAAGTGCCGTCGAGTCAGTGTCTGACTCATAGCAATGCTACGTACAACAGGCGAAACACCATTGTCAGTGCTTCTCTACTATTCATAGGGCTTCCAATGGCGGATTGATTTTTGGGAATGGGTTGCTGGGTCCTTCTCCCATAGGCCTCTAAATTAAAAACAGATATGCTAAACAAATTACAACAGAAAAAGTGACAGATTAATGACAAACATTTGTAATTTAAGCAAAGAGAAACTTTAATAAAAATCAAGATAAATCTTACTAAGTGATTAGATTGTGAAAACAGCTAGGTAGCCTTCTTATTTTGCAACAACTAGACTGAGCTCATCTCACATGCTGAAGGTTATAGGCTTGACTGTTGCTAAGAGAGAAACCTAAAAATACAAGCAGTTTCAACAGAAGTGACCATTGCTTTTAGAACTTGTAGGGACACTTGATGTTACTGTACATACCATCACATGATCGGCCACACCAGGCAGAACACATCCTTAAAACATCCCTTAACTCAAAAGTGTTTAAAATACCAACTACTACAATTCTGAATTAAATGCAGAAAGCAGTAACAACTTTCAAAGTTAGAAGGAAAGTAGAGGGCTCTCAAAATTCAAAATAAATAGCCTCTTCTGTACTATGCTCCTCTGAATAACAGTGTTAAAAAGAAAGAAAAAGCATCCATAGCAACAAGTCCAAAGTATTTATTATTCATTGAAGCAGACGTAGAAGAAAAAGGAAACAATAGTTGTATACTTATTTTTTTAATCCTTCTTAACATATATCAAGTCATTTAATCCTCATAACAACCCAGAAACAACTGAGGTTCAGAAATGGTAAATGACTTGGCCAAAATCATCTACCTAGTTAAATGGCAGAGGTAGAACTTAAATCTGTATCTGATAAATTTTTAAGGAGAAAAGCAGATATGTTTACTTTTAAAAGTTTAAGAAGGAAGCTCTGCAGTGATTCAATGTTAAGATGTTATTTGAGGAATGGAGATTACACAACTTTGCTTGTAGTTTATTCCAACACTTAATCACTGTTGTGGTCAAGAAATCCTTTTTGGTCGTTTCTAATTATAAAAGTACATTATTTTACTTGGAACGTATGTGTTTTAAATTAGTTTTAAAATAATATACACTGGTAATATTCAATATAAACATATGGAACATTATGAATTCTCAAAACAACTATACAAAGGAGGAATCAAGTTCAATTTTCCTTTACAGTTAAATATATTAAAATACAAAAATACAACAACAGTCATTTTGGGGAGTGTTTTGGGGATAGAAATCTCAGCTTCAAAATTTAAAATTCTCTCAGATCCTTCTCTTTCTAATCAAAATCACTATTATTGAATTTAAAATGCCTTCATAAAGTATTTCACAATTACTCATAAAGCTGTGAAACAGGTATAAAAATGTCAATCCTTGATTTACCAGTTGAACAGTGATAGAGCAGGCCTAGCAGAAAACATGTTAAAACTGAGGCTTCAAGTTCAAGATGAGCTAAATTTAAAACTCAAAGTTGTTTTTTAAGCTCTCTTGAATCAGAATCTTAACATGCCAAATCACATCTCTATTAATTTACACTTAATTATGAATTACTGGGCAAAGTTTCATTAGACTAAAAACTATTTGTAAATAACAAAATGCTTTACAATAGGTTCACTTTAATAGAAATCCTTTGCCTACTCATACTCTGTGGCTGACAAGCAATCCTCACAAACAATTCTAAGACATGGTATTTTCCCATATGATGAAATGACATCTTGTCATTTAAGGAATAGAGATAGTGCTCCCAAATATTTTTCTAAATTCACCAAAACACACATGTAGATAAGTGAATAATCATAAATTAGCATGATTGTAAAAGAAAATTCACCTCACATAGCTGGGCTCCAAGACACATATGTGTAATCCCAGTAAATCAAGAGGCTGAGGCAGGAGGATAGCAGATTCAAGGGCAGGGGCAGCCTGCACAACTTAGTGTCTCTAAAATAAAAAATACAAAAGGCGATAGGGGTGTGTCTCAGTGGGGAGCCCTTGTTTAGTATTATCAAGGCCGAGGTTCAACTCCCAGTCCTGGGAAAAAAGTAACTTAATGTACCCCAAACAGACTGCTGCCTCTGTGCTGTTCCTAACTTCTGCCTCAGTCTCTAAAACAAACACACTGATGCACATGCTTTTCCCTCTCCACATGCCATGCTGCCTCAACTCTTATAGTTGTTGTCAAGCAAACCTCATAGGGTTTTCATCAGCTGATTGTTTCAGGATTGCTTCAGAAATGGATGGCCAGGTCCTTCTCATGTTTTTGCAGTACTGGGGATCAAACCTGGGTACCTCAGAGAGTGCAGAGCAGCACTCTACCAACTGAGCTAAACCCCAGCCCACCTCAACTCTTAGTCTCACCCTAAATGCTACTTTTCCTGGTACCACAAAGACAAGGTATGTCCCTTACTCTGCATGCTCATTATATGCTGCATTTTCCTTGGTAGTACTAGTAACAACTGAAGTAAATCATTACTCTGCATAATCTAGCTCAACAGGAAAACCATCATCTCCATGAAGGTCAGAACCAGCTCTGTCTCCTTCATTCTTCTGTTCTTTGCATTCACAACTCTACCTCAATTAGAGATTGGTTTGAAAGAATTATAATATTAACTTAAAGATCTAGCATTAGACAATCAATTTGAATCATTGTATCAGCCACAAAAAGTCAAAGGTACTCAAACACTTATTGAGCACCCAGCTATTATGTTCCAGGTATATACTGAGGAAGATAAATCACCTATTAAAAAAAGTATTTCAATAACAAAAGTCAAAGAAAGTTAACTTCAATCTTTGATAATTTTAAAATCTTAAAAGTAGCATTAATACAAGAGGAGGAAACTTTCCCATTTACGCTATTCCATTATTTTAATTCCCTATTCAGTCCTGCAGACTAGCTACTGAAAAAAAAATTGAATACAGAGGCACCAGGTTCAAAAAGAAAGACAATGGTTAGTGTCTGTCTATGTATAGGTGCCTAATCAGGAAGCAAGGTGAGGAAAAGCTCAAAATAGGAAGTAGTAACAGAGTATTGGGTGAAATAGAATTCTACTTAAATAACCTGTTGTTCCAATGTAAGGCAATGTCTACCAACTTAAGACAGACTTGTTCAATTAATTAATCATCATTATAAGTAAGTCCATGATTAAAATTTCAAATTTAGTAATCAGTTATAGCTCTTCAGGGCAAAGTGCATCCCAGCGGTACTAGTGGTAGTAAGTACAAACACTTGCTACACTTGCTGACCTGATGATCAGGTATATTTAATTTTTTGTTTTGTTTTCGTTTTTTTGTACACGAGGCTGGCCTCAGCCTCCCAAGAGCTCAGATTATAGGTATGTGCCACCACGCCAGGCAGGTACATTTAATTTTAAAGATGATGATAAATTTACACCTCAGGTGGACATCTTATCTCCATTTTTAAAGAGTGTGTGTAGGTGGCTGGGGCTACAGTTCAGTGGTACAGCACTTGCCTAGCATGTGCAAGGGCCTGGGTTCAATCCCCAGCACTGCAAAATATACAGACAGATAAACATTTTTAAAAATCTAAAAACAAAAGAGGAGAGTGGAGATGGCTGAACAAGATGAAAAAATACACTATCCCTAAATTCCCAATTCACAGCACATGCCTCCAGTCCAAAATAGCTAAATGAGTTACAATGTATAATTTGTTCAGTAAATTTTGGTTTTGACTTTATTAGATGAATGAATTACATGGAAATTAATTTTCAAGTTTTTATCCTTCTAGATTTCCAGGGTGATACAAACAAAACATATACCTTCCATTTCTAAATGTGGTCATGAGAATGAGTAGTTTATTTCAAAGTGAAAGTTCTAACTGCTTAAAATGTTCTCCGCCTCATAAACAAATGAAATTATCATATTCTTACACTAGAAATTGAAGTAATATTTAATACTCAGATAAGAACCTATTTGAATTGATATTTTGATAAAAACAGTCCACCCAAATGGCAGAATTCAGTTCATTAAGATGGGTGTCATTGCATGGGGGAGTGGGCTTCCAAGGAGTCTCAGCTTTTGACCTTGAGTCAATCATTCCAATATGAAAATAATGTAGAACTCTGCAATGTTTGTGTGTGTGTGGGGGGGTTTACAATTATTCATGTATCCAATAGCAAATGAACATGTAGTTCTCAGAAAAAGGATGTACTTTGCTTTACACAACTGCCACATTTACAAAGTTTTATGTGCAGGTACTTTTATATGTGGTTATTTAAACTTGTAAAGCTTATTAAATGCAGTCATATGAGGAACTACTGTACCCAGTGTTAACATTACTCACTTTTAAAACAATACAATCTTCTTGGGAAAAGACTGTTTCCTAACTGAAGCACACCTATCTCCAACACCTACCTACACCTATTTACAACATACAAACAACTAGTTCAAGATGAATCTCACCTACTTCATCACAATAGATATTAAATTAAATACAATTTATATAGACTTTTTGACATCAAAGTATTCTACAAACTGAATGCCATTCTACAATGCAATGTTTGGCCTATATGGTAATTCTTTTAATTAAAATAAGCAGTCTTAAGAACTTGTCCAAAAGAACATCCCATTAAAACAGTCACATTTTTGAGACTTATTATAACAAATAGTAAACACATTAACCAATGTCTATTTTGGTAATCTTAAAATGCCTTTCAAACTATACACATTATCTCAAAATATTAGCATAATTATTTATATAATATTATTTTAAGGTTATATTAAGACACTGTATTTAAAAAACAAAAAACCAACCAACCAACCAGTCTCCCAACACTAGACATAGAGAAACACTGGAATTAAACATCTAGTACACCTGGAATACATAGGCAAATCTTAATTCTCTTTGAACTTTCACAAAACTCTACCATTTCTAAAACTACACAGACATACATACATACATAAATAAACAAAGCTAGCTTATGTCATCATATTAAAGTAACAGGTAAAAACAACCTGGCAACTTAAGAAGTTAGCAAATACCCATGTTGTCCCCAATTAAACTTGTAGAGTGAGAAACAGTGACTAAGCATAATGAAGAGTGATACAACGAAAACCATGCAGGGAAAACTAACCCTCAGAAAAATCCTAACGGCATATTTTATGCTATTCTTTTCCTTTTACCAAATCAACAACTAGACTACTTTGGACAACTTTAATACGGCAAAGTATGTTAATGTAATTTATTGGATCTCTACAGGACACAACACAGTATTGAACTATAGCAAACAAAAGTAAGAACTAAGAAAGTTTGGGGTTTGTATTAAAAGAGTTTTATCCCACATTAATAACAGAATGCCCATAAATAACTTCATCTTGGATCACAGTCAACAAACTAATCATGAAATAAAAGGTCAATTCCTTCCCAAGCATCTTCTGTCTTAGAACGTAAGACAGGGCCCGGAAAGAAAAATAGAAAAGGGAGCGAGGAAGGGTGCAGTAGAGTCAGGGTAAACCCGGACTGCTCTGTCATGTTAACAAACATATGGACAGATTACTTTGAATCCACCATTCGTTCCGAGTCCTCGCTTCCAAGTATGTCCTACAGAGGAGCAGAACACGATCTCTCAGGTCTGGAAAACCAAGAAGCGTCCCTTTAATAAGGACTCAGGCGAAGACTCAGGTCCTCTGACTTCCATGAATGGAAAAGTTACCAACTTCGCTCCTGCAGCGGGGACGGTCCGCAGAGCCTCCCAGACCGCCTTTAACCCGTTTGTCCCCAAAGAAACCCAAGTTTCTAAAAGCCAAAAAGGAACGCGAGACGGTTTCCAGGTTCTCGGGGTTTCCCAAGTTGAACCTCCCCGCCCCTCCTCAACTCAGACACGCGTAGCGGGTGACACGGGGGTCCGTGCCCTCGGGGCTCGGGTCGCCATTTGCGGGCCACCTCAACCGCCGGCCACGCAGGCGGCCAGGCGCGGACACCGGCGCGGCAGACGCCCTCTCGGGGAGCGCGGGCTGCCCACCGGGACCCGCGCCGACCGGGCCCGCAGACGCATTTACCCCGCCTGGGCGGCCCCCGGCCGCCCGGTCGCCGGTACCTCCGCCGCGGTCACCGGCCTCGCACGGCCCGGCCGCCGCCCCCGTCCCCGCGCCGCGCGGGCCGCGCCGGCCTCCACGCCAGCCTCCCGACACTCACCGGCCGGCGCGGCCACACCGCGGCGCAGGCCTCGGCTCCCGCGGCCGCTGCGCCCGGCTGCTCCGCGCTGTCCCGGCGCCGCGCCGCGTCCCCCAGCCCGGTCCGGCCCGCCTCCTCCGTGCCTCTCCCCGCAGCCGGCCCGCTGCCTTTTCTTTTCTTCTCCGCGGCGTCCGTCCTCGGAAGGCGGCCGCCCTCCGCCGGCGCCCCGCCCCACTGCGCCCCGCCCACCGGCCGGGCCGCCGCTGCCCCACCCGGCGGAGGCGCGCACGCAGGGCCCGCAGGGGGCGCGCACGCCGCCTTCTGACCCGGCGGCGCCGCGGAGGGGGCGGGGTCGGGGGAAGCGGGGCGGAGTGTGCCCTGCCAGGGGTTTTCCCGGCTTCCACGCGCGGCTCGGCCAGGCTTGGCTGCCAGGTCCTGTTCGATTTTAGAATCCTGCTTTCTTGGCAGGAATCCGAGAGCCCTAATTTTACGGCAGAGGAGACAGGCCCGAGTTCTCTTCGTTCTCCTCGCCGGGTGTGGGAGCGGCGCAGACCTCGGGGCACACGGCGCAGCCCTCCTCTCGGCTCGTATTCGCAGGAAATGGGTCAGCTCTCGCTGAGTCTGTAGAATTGCCAGCGCAGGCCTCCCCCCACTCAGCTTATTCACTGTGCCCAGGTCCTGTGACCTAGTGGCAGCTCTGTGCTCTGACCCGTTTTCCCTTGTACTGTCCTGGCTCCTCTGGCAAGGAGCTCAGCCCTGGGTTCAGGCGCGGAGGAGCCTCTCTGGGGCAGGGGTCGGCTGTGAGAGATCGCCTAGCCGGGGAGGGGGCTGCACGCCGCTCTTGCGAGATCCTTTACCTATGACTATTGTTGTTAGGTGCCGTCAAGTCCTACTCATAGCGACCCTCCATAGGGTTTTCAATGGCTGATTATTTAGGGATTGCCTCAGGAGTGGATTGCCACGTCCTCCCATTTTTGCTGTGCTGGGAATCGAACTCAGGACCTCAGAGACTGCAGAGCAGTGCTCTACCAACTGAGCTAAATCCCAGCCCTTACCTATGACTGAGGACTGGAGAAATACCACCTGGCCTTACCGAAGATGGCCACTACCGCCAGATCTCAAGTCTAAGGCCAAGGGACAGAAGGACGGAGATTCACAGGGCGAGGTGGTGAGAGCCCCTCCCCTGGCATGCATCTGGTGGACTCTTCCCTGCTCCTGTCTCAAGAGACCTATAATAAAGGAATGATGGCTACAGTCTGGCAGTGTGAGGAGGGACGGAGATGGGAAAACGCTGTTGAGTCCTTTTTGGGACTATGTATTTACCCCCAACCGTTGTTCTTTGGAAAAGACAGCTCACAAGTAATTTGCCATCATGCAGGGAAATGACTGTCAGATTTTTGGATTTAAAAGACCAATAAGTTTTGTTGTTGCTGTTGTTTTGTTGTTGTTTTAAAGAAGAAAAGAAAAGGGAAAAAAAAGCTGAGGTAGGAACTTAGATTAATCACACTGTAAGTAGGTCACTTGTATAAATGAAGAAATTTAGATTTTTGAGAAAATTCCATCTTTTGTGGTGGGGGATGATGATGATGATGATGATGATGATGATTTAAATTTTGGTCTCATTTGGCTGCAGATGGCCCCTCTGTCCCTAATCCAGAGCATGAGAGCCAGAGGAGGTATGGTGTGAGGAAGGTAGAGCAGGCAGGTGACAAGATGGGAGAAGACAGGGCTGTTCTGCACTACTGCCCTGCTTGGTTACTGTCCTCATTGGCTCACACCCCCTTCCTTTGTGTCACATGCTGGCCTATAAAAGAAAGGGGCTAGAACAGGTGTTTTCTAATGTCCTTCCCAGCTTTAGATTGTACTAATTGAAATTTGGGGCTTTCTTCTTGACTAAGTCACCTCATTGACACCAGGTCACCTTCTCCCACCTCAAGCTGAGTCATTTAGGCTGGAAACCTGGTGATCTTCTTTGCCCTTCCATCTCAATGATTTTTCCATGTACAGGAACCCCCTCCCCTGCCCCAATCATTCCTTTCTTCTTGTCTTTCACTTTATCCCTAGTTACCATCCTGGGCAAATTGGGATTTTCATTGTTGCCTACTCATTTTTCCCTCTGATGTTTCCTAAGGCAGGGGTTTAGCTCAGTTGGTAGAGCACTGCTTTACAGTCTCTTGAGGTCCCAGGTTCGATTCCCAGCACCACAAAAATGGGAGAAAGAAGTGGCAATCCACTCCTGAGGCAATCCTGAAACAATAAGCCATTAAAAACCTTATGAGGGTCGCTATGAGTCAGACATGACTGGTGGGCACCTAACAACAAATGTTTCCTACCTCAAACCTACTATCAACAGGTGTTTCTCAAGACACCCATTTCATCTTGTTATTTCCCTATTTAGACATTTATAATGGCTATTTAGTGCTCATAGGATAAAAGTGTCAACTCCTGTCCTCAATTGCTGAAAGTGAGCCTTTCAGCCTAACCTGATTAGTTTCTTTCTTTTCTCCACCAAACATTATGCATAAACTGCCTGTGCTTAGATGACAGACTTGGATTTCCTCCCTCTTAACTATTCATCTCTAATCCCATGTTTTGCATGAGAGTCCTCTATAGTTTATGACATCTATTTTCACCACTTAATGTGTGACAAAGATCACTGTTACCTGTTTCATAAATGTGTATCAGCTCACATGCCATGGTGGCAAGTTTTATGTTGCTTCTGTATCTCTCTTGAGTATCTAGTATCCTACCATATATGGTGGGCTGGGATTTAGCTCAGTTGGTAGAGCGCTGCGCTGCAGTCTCTGAGGCCCCAAGTTCAATTCCCAGCACTGCAAATATGGGAGAAGGGCCTGGCAATCCACTCCCAAGGCAATCCCGAAACAGTCAGCCATTGAAAACCTTTTGAGGGCCGCTATGAGTTGGATACCGACTCAATGGCACCTAACAACAACAACACCATGTATGGTACATTGTAGTTGTTTAATATGTTACTTGAAAAATAGAAATATTTGCTCTCTTTTCATCTTGTCCCCATTTTCACTTTCTATCCTATGTTCCATATTTATGGAGAACCTTCTGTTGGTGCCTTTCCAAGAGAATTTATCTAAAACTTGAGTAGTAACCAAAGAGAGTGGCAAGAATCAGAAGTTTCTTCAAATATGTTCTCCTTTCTAATATATATGGATTATTCTCACACACTTCTAGAGCAAAGCTATTATGTGTGGCTCAGCCACTGGGGAAGCAGTAGAGGATTTGGTAATTTAAGACAAAAGGAGGGGGCAGTACCAGATTTGACCAATCTACAACCTTAAATAGAGCAGCTTTTCCTACTTCTCAAACCATACCCTGTAGGCAGCCTCACAGACTTAGACTGGATCCTAGTGGCTTCTTCTAGAGGTCATTCTCAAGGTAACCTAGGGGGAAAAGCAACGGCTAAGTCAGGAACCACAGTTTAAGTCATAGCTAATTAAGGAAGGAATCATTGGCCAAAGACAAAGTAAGTGAGTGGGGGCAGATGTGCAGCTGTGAGATCACGAGACAATTAGAATGACCAGCTGGGATGGTAGTGGGAAACCCCATTCCTCTCTTATGTTGTACTCCTAAGGATTCACAAGGGAGAAAGGGACAGTTTGAATCACCTAGTAGCCAGAGTCTAAAATCTTACAGCTATAATTTTATTTCCTATGTGAGTTCATTTGAAATATGAAGAATATGACAGTTAACACATAAACATATAGTAATTTAAAAGGAGCCTCCCAAGGATAATGTTTATAACCCCAAGTTAACCTTGTAATATTGTACAGATAATCAAAGGAATGTGAACCAAAGCAGCCTAGAATGTAGGAAAAATAGAAGACCTAGGTTTTGTTCCTATGCACCACAAACTTGCTAAAGAATATTGTTTAGATTATTTATTATGTGCATTTCAGTGCTTCACAAGTTATTACAATTATACCTATAATATAGTGCCCACCTTGCAGAAAATATGTGCATTCAACAAATGAAGGAACAAACGAATAATTCTGTTCCCCAAAAGGCTGAGCCTTCAAGGTGTTGCATTTGCACTTCCAGTGGCTACCATGAGGTGATACTAGATTAAGAATGAGCACACAGGCAAGTATCCTTTCACATAGGGATGATAAAGCCATGTCTTCATCTGCTGCCTACAACTATATATGTAACTTTGTTAAGCTAGTAGCACTTTGGGGAAGTAATGTTTAATTTCTACATATAAATTTCTCATTATTCAAAGAAATTTGATACACGTGGGAAACCTAGGAGAAACCAGTTTGAATTTGCCCTATAAATTGGCTCACTGAAATTCTCAGCGCTACTGTAGTCTACTACAGTAGCAAAGGCTGAGGCCAGCAGTAAAAAGCGGCGTCAAAGAGATGGCAGCAGAAAAGCACATTGTTACTAAGTTGCTATTTCTTTCTAGTCAGTATCTGTTAGGCTATGAAAATACAAGACAAAGTAGCAACATATCTTTTGGTTTTTTTTTTTTTTTTTTTTCTGAAAGCTCCTGGACAGATAATTTCATGAAAACCAAATGAGGTTGTTTCAAAAATTTCAAAATCCTCATGTAGGGGGGAAAAAATCAATCGCCACAATACAATCCCTGGTGACCCATGTCTCCTAGTATTCATACATTTGTGTGATCTCCTCTCCTTGAACATGGACAGAAACTGCAACTTACTTCTAACCAACAGAACGTATCAAAGGCTTTGGGATGTCACTCCCATGATTACAAAAGACTGTGACCTCATCTTGCTGGGGGACTTCCCCTTCTTGGCTTTCATGAAATAAATTGTCATGCTGGGGAGGCTCAAGTGACATAGAACTGAGAGCATCCTCCAAACAACAGCCAGCTAGGAAGGGAGACCTTGAATTCCGTGTCCCAAAGGAATTGAATGCTGCCAATGACCCTCTATGTGAACAGGAAGCTGAATCTTTCTCTGTTGAGCCCTCAAATGAGGCCCTATCCCTGGTCAACACCTTCCTTGAATTGCAGCCTCATGAGGGACCTTAAAGCAGAGGCTTCCACTAAGCCATAGAAAATGTGACACAGTAAGTATTCAGAGTCTTAAACTATAAAGTTTATAGTCACTTATTGTAGAGCAATAGATATCTCATACACCATGACTTTCTTTTCTTGTCTCTAAATACCAAAAAATAAAAAAATAAAAAAATAAAAAAGGACTCTCCTTCCCCTCTCCAAATTGTGCTATTTTGAGGGTTAAATGAGAGTTAATAGAGATAAGTGCTTAGAATAGTCCCCACCCCCAGTAAGCATTCAGGAGTGTTAGGTGCCTTTTTCTCAGCCAGATCCTGGAGCAAGGAGCCACACATCTTAGTAAAGAAGGATGGTAGGCAGAGGCTACAAAGGGTGTTCCAATGCTCCTTCAAGCCAGAGTGACAAATTGTGACATTTTCTTTCACCATCCCAGTACTAGGGGTTGAACCCAGGGTCTCATGCATGCTAAGCAAGTGCTCCTCCAATGAACTGCAGCCTCAGCTCATTTCTTAATTTTTATTTTGAGACAGGGTTTTGATAAATTTCTCAGGCTGCCTCTGGCCTTGAACGGGTGGTGCTCCTGCCTCAGCCTTCAGACTAGGTGTGTGCCACAGTGTCTCGCTATGTGACATCATCTTGGGCTAGGGAAATAGTTTTCTGTTTTTGTGCCACTATGGGGTGACTTTGCTGCAGAGTTTGACAGAGCTATAAGAGCACCTTCGGAAGCAGGGGAGGCTTGTCCTCACCCTTGATGAGGTGGAAGAGGAGGGAGAAGCTGGAGCACAAGTAGGGTTATTCTTGAGTACCTTTGACAAACCTTCTGGGAAAACTCAGAAACAAATCAGCCTGTTCAGTGAGCCTCTGAGGGGCAGTGAGTCCTTCCATTAAGATTTGCAGCTGAGATTTCTGTTAAGCCTTATATAAAGAGAAAATCTGATAACCCTGACAGGTGAGAGACAGTATTTGTTGTCTATTTAGATTACTCCTGTATCCCCAATATCTAGTACAACAGAGCTGATGTTCAATGTTGGCTAAATGACATTTGTGTTATATCAATACTTGTAAATTGCTGCTTTGTATTTTGAGATGGCAACACACTTTTTACAGACCTTTCTCTTGCCTAACCTTATACCTTGACAATAAAGGAATAAGGATACATAGTGAAATTGATCTAGACGTTCACCTTCCTCCAGCTACCTTGGTACATTTCTAGGAGAAGAAGAAAGGTAATGTTCAAGGTCGATGTTTTATTTGCCACTCCACTGTGATACCAAAGGTGACAAACTAATCTATATTTCTAAAATAGAATATTTCCTGAATAGATAAACTAACCACCATTATGTCTATTGGTCTTTATTCAAATAATTTGGAATGTAGCAAAATAGCACTGTCTTCCATACTCTAAAATGTGTGTAAGCAAGTCAATAATTATGGATTGATTTTAAGCAAGTCAATAATTGTGAGCTGATATAATGATCATTCCAAGGTAGGTCAATTTGTTGCAGTATCACTATCACATATCTCTTGATAGTCTTGAAAGCAAAAATGTAGACCCAGGGGAATTGCATTCTTCAGTACACAAAAGGTTAAAAATGAGAATGATCTCCATTCTGATCAGCTTAAAAACTGAAGCTGGTACCCAGCAAATAGTCCCCTGATTCCTCTGACTTCCCTTGAGAAAAGCAAAACCCCAGGGAAGATATGTGTCTTCTTGTCTCTTCCTCAACGTCAGGAAGTTGAAGGTCTCCTAGTGATGTGAAAAACAAGTCCTCTGGATAGGGAACAAATTTGTCAATTAGTTCCTTTGGTAGTTATGAGTTCTTCTGGAATCACCTATTAAAAGACAGATAATGCTGAAAAGGGCAATATTGCATTTAGAAGGAATATGGAAAGTTGGTGGTAGACGGGGCCCAGAGACACGGGAACGGAAGATTTCAGGGCCTCAGGATTTCAGAGCTGATGGAGAGGTAGAGGCTTCCAAAGTCTAGCTCTGAGTGTTTACTTCCTGTTTGTTACCAGTATGAACCCCACTGAGTAGTTTTTCACCCAACAATTCTAAGTCTATATCTGTCTTTCCCCGTGTGAATTTTACATTTACACGTGATTTAATCAGACTTACGTAGGCAATTCTAACATCATCAACCTCAATTTGCCTTGATGCCCTGGGGCAATTCTTTTCTCTACACAGAACTTTCATTGAATTTCTGGGCACGAAGAGAAAGCTGAAGTATTTGTCCTTAATATCCTTTCACAGAAGTCCTAGTGTCAGCTTCACAGACATCTTCTGCTCCCTGTAGCATCATGACTTTTCATATCATGCACATTTTGCAAATAGGAAGGGCTATAAAATCCATTTCTGAGCCACGCTCAGTATAGGACCTCCTACTCCCACATAATGTGATTTGCCCACCAGGGTATTGAAAACAAACAGACTCGAACAAGAGCTAGATTAACTCTAAATCGATTTGCAGGCCACTTATCAGATGTTTAATTTCATTTCCAACCTGAAGTGGAAAGAAATAAAGCAAGCCCACATGACTCATTCAGTAAAGCCTGTGTCACCACAGCCTAAATGCTCTGTCATCTTCTTTGCTTAATCTGTCCCCAAGTCTTAGACATCCAGAGTTATGCGAGCTGACCACACCCTGATTCTGCCCACCCACTTCTCAGTGTATCTTATGCGGAGAAATATTATAAACAACATATGTTTCTATTTTTTCCCTTCCTTGGTGAGGCCACACAATTTTCTTCCCTGAAGAAATAGAACCAACTGATGCCTCAGCACAAGGATAACTTGAGCTTCCTCCCACATTTGGGAAAATGCTTAGAGTGTTTGCAGAAAGAACATAAGCATTTGTGAAAATAAAAGAAGTCTTCCAAAAGAAACAGAAGGCAGATAGCACTTTTCAGGTCTGGCCTGAATGTAAAGTACCTCAAATAATTTCAAACTGTCTATATAATCAATTATTGTATCTCATCTAATTGTAGTAGCTAGTAGATCAGAGGGTTCTGACTTGGCATTATATGAACAGCAACATCAAAGTATCCCTGAGTTGACCTAGGATGGTTGAAAAGTAACACATCTTTTGGGATGAGGGGCGGTTGATAAAGGAACAACTGAGGGAAGATCTGGGCAAGAAAGTCCACTTTACCACCTTGGGGGCTTGAGGCAAGAGCGCAGTTGGGAATATCCACAGTAACATCCAGCCTCAGCCTCTGTTTCAGCAAGAGCAGGTGCCCTAAGCCAGAAGGTCTGCAACTGGACCACATACTAGGCCAGAAAATTTTTTCTTAATTTCATCTTCTTACCTTACCTCTGCCCTTGAAGTCCTAGCTTGGACATTATTCTTTTTCATTGTTATTTTCATGAGCAAGCAAGTTCCTCCCACTAAAAGTCATGTGAATCTATCTTGTTAAGTACAACTGAACTAAGCTAATTTTTGGAGAGCCCTTTTACGTGTATAATACATTTAAAAGTATTTCAACATTTGTGTGTGTGTGTGGTACTGGGGGTTGAATCCAGGGCCTCATGCTTGCATGCTTTGCAAGTGCTGTACCACTGAGCTGCACTCCCAGCCACCACCACCACCACCCCAGTTTTTTTTCTTTTTGAGACAGGGTCTCCCTAAATTACGCAGACTGCCTCTGGTTTCGAACTTGAGATCCTCATGCTTCTGCCTCCTAAGTCACTAGGATCATTTCAAACTTTTTATAACCAATTACTGTAACTTCACTTTCACTCCCATGAGTTACTCACGTCACCTCAACTTAGCATTTGGGGAAATAGGGACAAAATGAGACGCCCAGGATCTCATAGCACAGAGATGGAAGCGGAGCTGCAATCTTCTGCTTCTGTATTCTCTCCCTTTCAGGAAGACCTGAGTTGGGAAAACTAAAAAAAAGCAACACTCACCACAACAAAAAACCCTCTAGCAAATAAGTTGGACCTTAGCACTTACTAACCCTGTCATTTTATAAACACAGATCCCAAATGTCTCTCCAAGGCCATGATGTTAATCACTAGCGGCAGCAGAACAGCTGGGACTTATCATATAGGCAGGCCTACCACTTTAATGCAGCAACTTACACTAAAAGTGTAAACATACAAGACGACTGAGCTTCCTTTTTCAAAGTGTTTAAAGTATTTTCCTTCTGGAATTGCGTAGCTGATACTCTGCAAATCCTCAAGTGGCCTATTTCTGTCTTGTTGCTATACTTAAAATGGAGGCTGATAAAATATCAGGGTTCCTAGCTGGTTAGTAAATTGTACCTGCTCAGAGTAGCAATAAAATCATTTAAACTGTCACTGGGTACAGGGAGAGAAGAAGAAAGGGGATAGGCAATTAAAGGAGACTTTGGTGATGACAAGGTTAAGAACTTGAACTCATCCTTTAGGCATCTGGAATTTGTGGGCCAAGGACAAGGAGTTCAGTGGAGTGGGAGTGATACCTGTGATGACACTGGGGACAAGTAGATCCTAGAAGGAGAAACAACAACTACAACAGCAAACCCCCAAAATAAGACACTTCATCACATGATTAGGGTGGTGCTCAGATTGGTGGATTAGAAAGTTAGTTTCTAATGTTACATTGAAAGACACTTTCAAAGGTCATCTCTATTCTGATAGTCTTTTGCTACATTTGTAATTTGGGGAGTAAAGACTTTGTCCCATTTTATACACAAATCCATTTAAATAACAAACAGTGCTATAATAGAGTTCTACCATAAACCACGTGAAAAAGAAACTATTTTCTAACACAGAAAAGTTTTCAAGATCCTATATGGAGCCAGGCGTGGTGGC